>CAUYQG010138785.1:0-27945 GCA_963574415.1 Tarsius wallacei | reverse complement strand
GTGGATTGCCTGAGCCCGCGGGTTCGAGACCCGCCTGGGCAGGCGAAACCTCATCTCTACAATAAATCAAAAAAAAATTAGCCGGGCGTGGTAGTGCGCGCCTGTAGTTCCGGCTACTTGGAAGCCTGAGGCGGAAGGATCGCCGGAGGCTGGCAGGTCAAGGCTGCAGTGGCCGGGAGCGGCCACTGCACTCCAGTCTGGGTGACGGAGTGAGACTCCAACTCAAAAAAAAAAAAAATGTAACAGACCTTTAGGAACCTGTGGGACAAGGCTAAGCATCCTTATAGTTGTATTACTGAAAGAGAAGAGAGTAAAATAAGTGTGGAAAATAATATTTGTTTAAATGATCGATGAACAATTCTCAAATTTAGTGAAAGCATCAATTTATAGATTCAAAAAACTCATTGATCCTAAAACATGATATAAGCCAAAGAAAAAATTAAAAAATGAGAGTTCTAATTCAAGATGACTGAGTAGAAGTGGCTAGTATGCACCTCTCTTGCAGAGAGGAGCAAAGACAGACAGGAGCAAAGACAGAATGCTGGACCTGATGCAGAGCCATGCAAGGGCCCTTATGAGGTGAAAAGGTGGATTAGAGACTCCCAGGAACACACACCATAGCCATAAACCCTTGTAATCCTACACTAAATTTTTTTTAAAAAGAAAAGAAAAACTAAAAACTTTTGTGAACGCTGAAAAATAAACAATAGTAGAAGACTTTGGGCTCTGTAAATGAATGAAAAAAATACTCAGCAAGAAAATACAAAATATTATATTAAAATTTTGGTAATTTTATAAATTAAAAAAAAAATGCAGCTCCTGTGACCTCCCCACATCGCCTCAAGGCCTCCAGCTAAACAGAGACACATCTAGTGACTGTGCAGAGGTGTCTAAACCCATTTGTAAACCCACGGGACATTGATGCCTGTGCAACTCGGCACCAGCTGCCACAGTCCTGCCATGGAAGGGGACCTGACATCTGAAAACAGCAAGCCATGGTTGCTGTTGCCCATGGGCCAAAAAGGGAGCCGTACAGTTGAACATTTTTATGTGACTCCAGTACAGACTCTGCAGCCATAATATGCAGAAACAGTGAACTGTCAGTATGCTCCTCACTTTCCCAACACAGCTGCTTCCCTTCTGTTGGGTTCACCAGCCTCAAGCCCTCAGTACAGTGTCCCCACACCCATCTGAACACTATGTCCAAGACCCAGAAGTCTTTTTAGAGTTCAGCTGCCAAAGAACTCTGAAAAGCCTTCTGTGGCTGCTACCCACTGCCACTGTTGCTGCCTTCTATCCTTGTCACCCATAAAACAAGGAGGGAGCAGTCATGCTGGGTGCTTCTATGTGACCCCAAAACAATATAGAAGCAGTGAACAGTGAATGTGTCCCTTATACTACCATCTCAGCAGCTTTCCCCCAGACAGGAATTGCTTCCTTCAGACCCCCAGCATGATGGCCCCCCACCTACCTAAATACTATAGTTGAAACTCAACAGTCCTCTCAGGGAAGCTTTTGTTGCCACTACCACCAGTACTGGCTCTTACTTTTAAGGTATCACCTACAGGTCTGCAGCCTGAACTACACCATAGAACTAAAACAAGCCGCCACAAGTCACGGCACAATCCTCTCTGCAACCAAGAAACTTGTGCAGAGAAGTGATCTTCTGACAGTATCCAGGAACAAAGCTAATTGCTCTTACACAAAATACACCAGAGTCACACTCATAAAGGAAAATATTTTAAATAAGAACAAATTCCCCATCTCAACAATAGCAAACCCAAAGGAAATAAAAAGAAGCATCTGCTCTCTCAAATAGAATAAAACAAGTGCAAAAACTGCAGCAACACAAAAAAGCAGAATGTTTCATCACCCACAAATGATTACACAGTTCCAAAGCAATGAAGGCTAGCAAAATGAATCGTTTGTAATGACAGAGAGATAATTCAAAATATATATCCAAGAGAAAGTAAATAACAGAAACAAAGGAGTCTATGAAAACAGTCTAAGAATTGAAAGTTGTCATGACTATTATAAGAAAGAACCAAACAGAAATACTGAAATTAAAGAATTCACTTCAGGAGTTTCAAATTTGTTAGTTGCAACCCTTAACAACACTTTAGACCAAGTGAAAAAGAGAATTTCAGAGTTCAAAGACTGATCTTTCAAATAAACCAAGTCAGACAAAAAAGAGTAGCAATAATTTGTAAAAATTAACAAAGACTTCAAGAGATGTGGGATTGTGCAAAAACACCAAAACCTATGTCTGGTTGACAGTCCTGAGAAACAGAATGGGAACAACCTGGAAAAAGTACTTAGGAACATAACCCAAGAAAAATTTCCCATTCATCCTAAAGAGGTTGATATGCAGATGCAAAAAAATCCAGCAAGATACAATATGAGACAACCACCCAATGAACATGGTCATCAAACTATCCAAGGTCAACATGTAAGAAAAAACCTTAAAGGCAGGTAGTAGAGAGAAGAGACAGATCACCTACCAAAGGAGACCCATCAGACCAACTGTAGAACTTTCAGCAGAAAAGTTAAAAGCCAGAAGAGATTAAGGACTCACTTCTGGCATACTTAAAGAAAAGAAATGTCAGCCAGAATTTAATATCCTGCCAAACTAAGCTTCAAAAATGAAAGTGAAATAAAGTATTTCCCAGACAAGCAAGCACAAAGGTAAATCTACACCATCAGATTGTCCTGGTAAGAGATGTTTAAGGGAGTTTAAACATGGAAATGCAAGAACAATACAAACCAACACAAAAGCACACATAAGCACATAACCTAGAGAACTGATAAATCAGCCACAAAACTGAGACTGCAAAGCAAAAATTTAACAGCAGAATGACAGAAACAAAACTTTACATATCAATGATAACCTTGAATGTCAATGACCTAAATGCTCCACTAAAAACAATGGGAGTGGCAAATTGGATTAAAAAAACAAAAACAGACAAACAAAAATCCTTCTACTGTTTTCAGGAACTCCATCTCACTTCTAATACCTATAGACCAAGTAAAGGGATGGCAAAAGATCATCCACGCAAATGAAAAACAAAAGCAAAGGTCACTATTCTTATATCAGATAAAACAGACTCTAAACAAATAAAAGTAAAAGTCACTGCATAATGATAAAATTTTCAATTCAACAAGAAAGATATTTATCTTAGATATATTTGAACCCAATATAGGAGTACCTAGACTTATAAAACAATTAATAGTTAAACTGAGAGGACATAAACAACCAAACAATGATAATGGGAGACTTTACCACACCACTAACAGCTTTAGATAGATCATTGAAGCAGAAAACTAACAAAGACATCCATTCTTTCTTTTATTTTATTTTATTTATTTATTCATTTATTAATTTTTTTTTGAGTTGGCGTCTCACTTCGTCGCCCAGACTGGAGTGCAGTGGCCGCTTCCAGCCACCGCAGCCTTGACCTACTGGGCTCCGGCGATCCTTTCGCCTCAGCCTTCCGAGTAGCTGGAATTACAGGCGCGCGCTACCACGCCCAGCTAATTTTTTTGATTTATTGTAGAGATGAGGTCTCGCCTGCCCAGGTGGGTCTCGAACCCGCGGGCTCAGGCAATCCACTCACCTCAGCCTCCCAAGGCATGGGATTACAGGCTGAGCCACCGAGCCCGGCTTCTTTTTTTTTTTTTTAAATTGTGGGGTATAATTCAGGGTTAGGTATACAAATATTCATTATGCAGGTACCCTTGTTGATGAGGTGTGCCTCCCCCTTCCCCAGACAGATATCGAGTACCGTCAGTCCCACCTCCCCATACCCCCTCCACCCCCACCCACAGTATCCTGCTACTGTCAATCCTTTTCTTATAGTATTATGGTAGTTGTTCAAGGTCTACTTATGAGTGAGAACATGTGATACTCCACTCTTTGTTTCTGTGAGAGATCACTCAGTATTATAAACTCTAATTCCACCCAGGGTGCTGTGATGTTCATGATTTTGTTCTTCTTTAGGGCTGCTTAGTATTCCATTGTGTATATGTGTCACATTTTTTTTTATCCAGTTCCTCTTTTGATGGGCAGAATAGTTTGTTCCATGTTCTTGCTATTGTGAACAATTCTGCGATAAACATACACATGCAGGTATCTTTTTCATAGAGTGATTTGTGTTCTTCCAGGTATATTCCCAGTAGGGGGATTGCGGGGTCATACAGAAGGTCAATTTTTAGAATTTTAGAATTGCCACACTGATTTCTACAGAGTCTGTACTAATTTACATCCTACCAACAGTGTAGAAGTATTGCCTTTTCACCACATCCGCTCCAGTATCTGTTATTTTTTGAGTTATTGATGATGGGCATTCTGACTGCAGTTAGGTGGTATCTCAGTGTAGTTTTAATTTGCATCTCCTTGATGCCTAGGGAGGCTGAACATTTTTTTCATGTATCTTTTGGCTTCTTATATGTCTTTTTATGAGAAGTGTCTATTCATATCTTTGCCCATTTTGTAATGGGGTTTTTTCTTTTCAGCACATTTGAGTACCTTGTAGATTCTTGATGTTAGGCCTTTGTCAGACATGGAGTTGACAAATATTTTTTCCCAATCTGTGGACTGTCCCTCTGCTCTCTTGATGGTTTCTTTGGCTTTGCAGAAGATTGTCAGTGTAATGAGGTCCCACCTGTTTATCCTATCTCTTATGGCCTGGGCACTTAGGGTTTTGATCAGGATTTGGTTGCCAGTTCCAACTTCCATAAGAGTGTCTCCTGCATTTTCTAAGGTTTTTACAGTTGGAGGTTTTACATTTAGGTCTGTGATCCATTTAGAATTAATTTTTGTGTATGGGAATGTTTCAATCTTCTCTATGTGGTCAACCAGTTTTCCCAGCACCATTTACTGAATAGGTTCTCCTCTCCCCAGTAGTGGGTAGTGGAGGCTTTGTGGAAGACAAGTTGGTTGAGAAATTGAGGTTTTGCGTCTGGAATCTCAATTCTATTCCATTGGTCTATATGCCTGTTCTTGTACCAATATCAGTCTGTCTTGATTATTGTAGCTTTGTAATAAAGTTTAAAGTCTGGGAATGTGACACCTCCTGCTTTGTTTTTTGTTTGTTTGTTTGTTTGCTGAGGATTGTTTTGGCTATTCTTGGTCATTCATGTTTTCATATGAATTCCTGTATTGTTTTTTCTTGGTCTGAGAAGAATGTTGCTGGTAATTTGATGGGTATTGCGTTAAATCTGTAGATTGCCTTAGGTAAAATGGACATCTTAACAATGTTGATTCTTCCAATCCATGAGTATGGAATTTTTTTTTACTTGTTTGTGTCATCTTTGATTTCTTTGAGCAGTGTTATGTAGTTTTCATTGTATAGTTCTTTCACAAGTTAGGAAGATGCCAAGGGTTTTGTTTTGTTTTGTTTTGGTTTTTTTTCTGTGGCTATTGTGAATGGAATTGTGTTTTTTATTTGGGTTTCTGTTGTTTATAATTAGTGTATAGAAATGCAGTTGTCTTTTGTACATTTATTTTATACCCTGAGACTTTGCCAAAGTCCTTTATCAGTGCAAGAAAGTTTTTGGCAGATTTTCTTGGGTTTTCAAGGTATACAATCATGTCTGCGCAAGGGGAGATAACTTGACTTTTCTCTTTTCCTATTTGGATACACTTGATTGCCTTGTCTTCTCTTATTGATATAGCTAGCTTTTCCAAAACTATGTTGTACAGGAGGGGTGAGAGTGGACATCCTTGTCTTGTTCCAGTTTTTAGGGGACATGGTTCCAATTTTTGTCTGTTTAGGAGTACATTGGCTGAGAGTTTCTCGTAGATGGCTCTTATTATTTTGAGGCATGTTCCACCTATGCCTAGATGTTTGAGGGTTTTTATCAAGAAGGGGTGCTGGATTTTATCAAAAGCTTTTCTGCATCTAATGATATAATCATGTGGTTTTTGTTTTTATGTCTGTTGATGTATTTAATTATGTTTCTGATCTTACGAATGTTGAACCAGCCCTGCATCGTGGGAATGAAGCCTACTTGGTCATGATGGATGATTTTTGAGATGTTGGTTAAATCCAACTTGCTAGGATCTTGCTGAGAATTTTAGCATCTATGTTCATCAAAGATATTGGCCAGTAGTTTTCTTTCTTTGTTGGGTCTTTACCTGACTTGGATATCAATGTGATGTTAGCATCATAAAATGATTTGGGGAGAGTTTCATCTTAGTCGCCTGGAATACTTTCTGTAGGATTGGTATCAGTTCCTCCTTGTATGTTTTGTAGAATTCTGCTGGAAAACCTGGTCCAGGACTTTTTTTTGTAGGTAGTTTTCTTATGACATAGTCAATTTCCTTGATTGTTATTGGTCTATTTAGGGTCTCAATTTCTTCTTGTTTCAACCTAGGAAGGTTGTGTGATATTAGAAAGTCCTCTTTTTTTTTTAGGTTTTCAAGTTTGTTTCCATACAATTGGACATAGTAGTCTTTGATAATCTTTTGTATTTCTTCAGGGTCAGTTGTGACTTCATCTTTTGTGTTTCTGATTGAGTTTATTTGGGCTTTTTCTCTCTGTTTCTTGTTCAGTCTGGCTAAAGGACCCTCAAACTTGTTTATTCTTTCAAAGAACTAGCTTTTTGTTTCATTGATTTTTTGTATTATCTTTTTGTATTCTATGTCTTGGGTTTGGGCTTTTATTTTGGTGATCTGTATTCTTCTTCTGAAGTTAGGGTTTTGGTGATCTTGCTTTTCCAGCTTTCTTAGGTGACTTGTTAGGTTGTTAACTTGTGATCTTTCCATTTTCTTCATATGTGTTTGCAAAGATATGAATTCCCCTCTTACTACTGCTTTCATGGCATTCCAGAGGTTTTGGTGAGATGTTTCTTCATTTTCATTTCTTTCCAGGTAACTTTTAATCTCTGTTTTGATTTCATTGTTGACCCAGGAATTGCTTAGCATCATATTGTTTAGTGTACACGTTTTTATGGGTTTGGGAGAAACTTTGTTGCTATTGACATTTATTTTTATTTCATGGTGGTCTGAGAAGGTACATGGCAAAATTTCAATCTTATGAAATTTGTTTATGTTTGATTTATCACTAATGATTATGTCAATCTTGAAGTACGTTCTATTTGGTGATGAGTAGAATGTATATTCTGTGGTCATTGGGTGGAGTGTTCTGTAGGTGTCAATTAAGTCCATTTGTTCAAGAGTTCATTGTAGTTCTGGATGTCCTTGCTGATTTTTTGTCTTGATGATCTGTCCAGGGTTGTGAGTGGGGTATTAACGTCCCCAGCTATGATAGTGTTGGTGTATCTGTTTTTTAAGTTGTCTAGAAGCTGCTGTACAAATGTTGATGCTTCTATGTTGGGTGCATATATATTTAAGATGGATATTTCTTGTTTATGGATTGAGGCTTTTATCATCATATAATGACCTTCATCTTTTTTGATTTTTGATAGCTAAAGGATATTTCGTCTGAGATTAAGAATGCAGCTCCAGCATTTTGTTGTTGTTGTTGTTCCATTTGCCTGAAATTTTGCTTCCCAATCTCTTACTCTAAGTCTGTGAGTGCGCTTTCTGGTGAGAAGAGTCTCTTGGAGACAATATATTGCTGCCTCATGATATTTTATCCATTTTGCCATTCTATGTCTTTTCAGTGGTGCATTTAGTCCATTCATATTCAGGCTAATTATTGAAATGTGAGAATTTAACCCTGTCATGAGGTTCTGCTTGTTTGTCGTGTTTCTTTTGATTTTTGTGTTGATTCATGTGTGTTTTCAATGTTTTTTTGCACTCATGTGAAGAATGTTGCTGTTCTATTTTCCCTTTCTTTTGTGTTTAATACTTTCTTAAGTGTTTCTTGTAGAGGTGGTCTAGAAGCAGCGTAAATTCTTAGGGATTGAACGTCTGGGAAAAATTTTAATTCTCCCTCACTGATGAAGCTTAGTTTACCTGGGTAGGTTATTCTTGGTTGAAATTTATTATCATCGAGAACTTTGAATATTGGGCTCCAAGCTCTCCTAGCCTGAACTGTTTCTGTAGATAAATGTGGTGCTATTCTCATTGGTCTTCCCCAGTAGGTAGTCTGACCTTTTTCTCTTGCTGCCTTTAGGATTTTTTCTTTTATACCTACTTTGTTTAGTCATATTATTATTTGTCTGAGAGTTGGTCTTCTCATTTGTTGTCTTGCAAGGGTTCTCTGAATCTCTTGTGTTTGAATGTTTGCATCACTGATGAGATGAGGGAAGTTTTCTTGAATAATTTCATGAAATGTTTATTCCAAAGTGGTCTCTGTCTCTCTTTCTGCCTCAGGATGTCCAATTACTCTTAGGTTCGTTCTCTTAAAGTTATCACCCATCTCTTGAAGCTTTAGTTCTGTCTTTTTAAGCTTCTTATCTATGTTTTTGACAGTTTGTGTTATTTCTATATTTTGGTCCTCAAGCTCTGAGATTCTTTCTTGCTTGGCTAATTCTGCTTTCTATGCTTATCAGTTTGTTATTTATTTCAATCACAGTATTCTTTACTTTTGCTATCTCAGTTATCAATTCCTTCCTATGTTCTTCTTGCCCCTCCTCAATTATTTTCATTCTCTCTACTAATGTTTTGATGTCTGGGTTTGTAGTATGTGACCAGTCATTCTGGGGGCTCTTCATTGTTTGTGTTCAGAAGTCTGATTTCTCAGTGTCTGATCTCCCAGGGTCTGTATGAGACCTATATTTTTCTTCATTTGTGTAGATTTTCCTCCTCACTTTTCCATTTTTCCCCGTCTTCTTTAATTCTGATGTTCAGGGGGTGGTGGGGTTGCTTTTAATTCTGTTTGTTCACTCTCCTATTTTTCCTTATGTGAATCCCATAGTTTTATTCACTTCTGAAGCTGGGCTGTGGATTGGGGGCTGTACTTTTTTTTTTTTTGCAGTTTTGATATTTAATTGAGGGGGAGGCTGTAATTCAAAATCTGTCTGCAGATCCCAGTATCCACTGACAGGTATATGGATACCCTGGAACCCACTTTCCACAGTCTTGCAATCTGTCCATGCAGTGAGGGAATAGGTTTACTCCCTGAAAGCAAAATAGTGTAATAAAAATAAAAGAATGGAACAGATGAGGGGAGAAAGAGCAAGGTGGAGAGTGAGAAAAGTAAGAGGGAAAACAGATAAACGTACAAACTAACAAATGAAAAAGACACAAAGACAAAAAAGATTTACAAAAAATAAAAAAACTAAAACATACAAACTATCATACAGGCACACAAACCAATCAGCCTCCTTATTGATACTATTCCCCTACACAAACATGAACTCTAAAGAAAAAAAAATGAGTAAGGTAATAGAGACAAAGCAAGTGCGCAAACATTATCAGTAACAGTAAGGAGAGAGAAAAGAGAAAAAAAGATGAGTAAAACAAAGAATAAAAATTCAAAAAGTAAAAACGAGGGAAACAAGCATGCTCTTAGATCATTCCTCTAAGTCCAATGACCTTTCATCTCTGATCTCTAGCTCTCATTGCAGGTTGGTAGGGTTGTTCACCGTTAGGATCTGATGTCCCAGGCCTGCTGTGTGTGTGGGGGGGTAGGGGTGGATCAGATCTGGGCATCAGTCAGCCTGCTGCCTGAGAAATCTGCCACTCAGATCTGACCTGTGTCCAATCTAGCATGGGGGAGGGGCTTCTGACTCTCCTGGATTAAAGCTATTACCTTAGGTCCCAAGTTGGAGGTTAATAGAACTGGGTGGAGTGGGTGGGTCAATGCAGGTCTCTGCCTGGTCTCAGGGTTCCAACTGCTCTCTGGACCTGCCAACCTGGGGCAGAGCTGGGGGAGGCGGAGTGCAAGACAACCAGGAACTGCAGATCAGTGTGGCACTGGGCTGCTAGAGCAGGGTGGGGCAGTGCAGCAGGTGTGGAGCCCAGAGCTCCATGGGCTGGGAGCTGAGGGTATCCCTGGGCAGGGGTGGGAGTGACTGCAGGAGGGAGCAGTGGCAGTTGTGGCCTCATCAGCAGTGCGGTGTGTGGGAGGATCTCAATAGGCTGGGAGCTAAGAGCTGACCTGAGCAGGGGGAGGGAGAGACTGCAAGAAGGAGCGGCATCAGTGGCGCTGAGCCAGCAGTGCGGTGCGTGGAACCGAGGGCTTCAAGCCTGTGGGTCAATGTGGCTGGTGGCAGCAGCAGCTGCGGCTGTGGCAGTGGACAGAGCAGTGCTGTGGAGCCTGTTTCTGCCAGCCCACAGGCCTGCGTGGCTGACTGAAGAGCAGGCTGGCTGCTGCGGGAGCAGGAGCCACGGGGAAAGAGCAAGAGTCTCTATGGATAATCACTTTTGCAGAGAATCTCACGGACCAAACTGCCCCTTCACCATTTCCCTGGAAGTCCAAAATCCATTCTTAAATTTTTCATTTTAACGATTATATCTAACAGACATATTCAGAACACTGCAACTGGCAGTCACAGAATATATATTCTTCTCATCTACATATGGAATACATGCTCAGATTGAACAAAGACTAAATACCAAAATATTGAAATCATATCAAGCATCTTCTTTGACCACAACAAAATAAAAACAGAAATCAACTTTAAAAGGAACCCTAAAAACACACATAAATACATGGAAACTAAACAACTTGCTCCTGAACAATTTTTGAGGAAAAAAACAAAAAACAGAAATAAAAGATTATTAGAAACAAATGAAAAATAAACAACATACCAAAATATCTAGAGTGCCACAAAAGCAGTGATGAGAGGGCAACTTTTAACATTACACAGCCACATTTAGAAAATAGATTTCAAATAAGCAACCTAATGTTTTAACTGAGGGAACTGGAACAACAAAACAAACTATACCCAAAGCTAGCAGAAATAATAATAATAATAATAATAATAATAATAATAATAATAACCGCAAAGTAAGATTAGAGCTAAATAAAACTGAGAAAAAAATACAGTTTTAACAAGTCAAAAAACCAGTTCTTTGAAAAGATAAACAAAATTGACCAATGCCTGGCCAGATTTTAAAAAAAAAAAGAGTGAGAGAGAAAGAGTTCCAGGAAAATATCAGAAACAACAAGATGATGTTGCAACATATCCTAGAAAAATATAAATAATCTCAGAGATTCTTATAAGCATCTATATGTGTGTAAGCTAAAAAAGTCTAGAGGAAATTGATACATTCTTAGAAACATACAACTTCTCAAGATGGAAAAACAAAGAAATGGAAACCCTGAACAGATCAATAATGAATCATGTAATGGAATCAGTCATAAAAGCCCTACCAACAAAAAGAATCCTGGACCAAATGGATCATGGTCAAATTGTACCAGACATAAAAAGAAGAACTGGTGTCAATAACACTGACACTGTGAAAAATTTAATAGTTCCAGTCTAGAAAGAAAGTCTTCTCCCTATTTTTACTATGAAGCCAATATTATCCCAATAACAAAAAATACAAAGACACAACAAAACAAAAACAAAAACAAAAAATTCTGTTCGATTTTTATGAGGAACATAGACCCCAAAATTATAAAGAAAGTATTAGCAAACTACATCCAACAGCACATCAAGAAGCTAATTCAACATGATCAAGTGGGCTTTATTCCTGGGATGCAAGGTTGGTTCAAAATATAAATAGGTGAACGTGATGTACCACATACACAGAATTAACAAGACCCACATGATCATTTCAATAGATGGGGAAAAAGCACTTGATAAGATTTAACTTCCCTTTATTATGTAAACCATCAGCCATCTACACACTGAAGGAACATACCTCAAAATAATGAGCCATCTATGAAAAACCCACTGCAAATATCATACTGAATAGGCAAAAGCTAGAAGCAGTCTCCCTAAGAACTAGAACAACACAAGAATATTTGCTATCACTATTTCTATTTTACATAGTACTGGAAGTCCTAAAGAATACAAACAAAAGAAAAAAAAAGAAGTAGTCCAAATAGGAAAAGAAGAGGTCAGATTATCTCTCTTTTCAGATTATATAATTCTATATCTAGAAAAACTTAATGATTTTACCAAATGACTTCTTGACCTAATAAACGACTTCAGTAATGTTTCAGGATTCAAAATTCATGTTAAAAAATCAGTAGCTTTTCTATACAACAACATTCAAGGTGATAACTATATCAAGATCATAATCTTATTTAAAATAGCATATAAAATTAGATATCTAGGAATACATATAGCCAAAAAAGTGAATGATCTCTACATCTAGCCAAGAAGGAGAACTACAAAGCACTGCTGAAAGAAGTCAAAGACGACACAAATAAATTCTCATGGACTGGAAAGATCAAAGTCACTAAAATGTCCATAACAGTCCACAGATTCAACTCCATCCCTATCTAATACCCAGCATCATTTTCCACAATATTAGAAAAAATATATATTTACATTCATATAGAAGCAAAAAAGAGCCCGAGTAACCAAAGTAATTCTAAGCAAAAAGAACAAAGCTAGAGGCATTGCATTACTAGACTTCAAATTTTACTACAAGGCTACAGTAACTAAAATAGTATGATACTGGTACAAAAATAGATACATAGACCAATGTAACAGAATAGAGATCCTAGAAATAAAGCCACTGACTTACAACCAACTGATCTTTGATAGGTCCAAAAATGTTTTTAGAGGAAGGACACCTTTTTCAACAAATGTTGTGGGAAAAAATTGGCTAACCATATACAGAAGATTGACGTTGGACCCCTTCCTCTAACCATACACAAAAATTAGCTCAGTGGAGATTAATGATTTAAATGTAGTAACTCAAACTATATAAATTCTAAAAGAAACTTAGGAAAACCTTTCTGGACATCAGTCTAAGCAACAAATTATAACCAAGGTCTCAAAAAAAAAAAGAGCAGCAAAAACAAAAATTGACAATTGGGACCTAATTAAACTACAGGGCTTCTGTACAGCAAAATAAATTATTAACAGATTAAATATAAAACCTAAATAATGGGAGAAAATATCTGCAAACCATTCATCTGATGGAGTACTAATATCCAGAAATATAACAAGTGTAAATGAATCTACAATTTAAAAAAAATAACCCCATTAAAAAGTGGGTAAAGGACATGAACAGACACTTCTACAAAGAAGACATACAAGCAGCCAACAAACAAAATGAATCCTCAACTAACATCACTAATCATCAGAGAAAAAAATCAAGACCACAATGAGATACCACCTCATACCAAAAAGAGTAACTATTATTAACGAGTCAAAAAACAGTAGATGCTTGCACGATTGTAAAAAAAAGGAAATGTTCATACCCTGTCAGTGAGAATGTAATCTAGTTCAGCCCGTGTGAAAAGCAGCTTGGAGACTCCTCAAAGAACTAAACATAGAATTGCCATTCAACCCAGCAGTCCCACTACCGGGTATATACACAAAGGAGCATAAGTTGTTCTGCCAAAAAGACACCTGTACTTGTATGTTTTTTCAGAACTATTCACAATAGCAAAAATCTGAAAACAAGCTAGGTGCCCATCATTAGTGAAATAGATAAAGAAATGTGGTACACACAAGTCATGAAATATGACACAGCCACAAAAAAGAATGAAAACATGTTTATTGCAGCAACATGAATGCAGTTGAAGGCGTTTATATTCTAAAAAAATTAATGCAAAAAGCATAAAATCAAATACCACAGGTTCTCACTAATAAATGGACACTAAACAATGGGTACACATGAACATAAAGATAGGAACAACGGACAATGGGGACTTCTCAAGGAGGGGAGGGGACTAGGGAGAAAGACAAATGTTGAAAAATTACCTGTTGAGATACCATGCTTACTATTTGAATGATTAGTACAATAGAAGCCCAAACTTTACCATCATGCAATATCCCCGTGTGAGAAATCTCTTCACATATACCCCGAATGTCAAATAAATGAATAAATACATTAACATTAAGATTAAAAACTAAAACAAAAATCAAAAACCCAGAGCTTTAGACATCTGAGCAGGTATTCTTAACTTGCTATAGCTGCCTAAAACACAATTTGGGTCTAGCTGTAAGTGAGGACCCCCAGAAAAAACTGGAATTGTTTTTTGGAGGGTGGGCCCCTTGTAGTATAGAAGTTTCTCTCAAGGTAAGTGTTCTAGGAACTCATCGGTATCAGTGTACCGGCAAATGTTGTGAGTGACTGCATTTGGCTTCAGCAATTTTTTTTTTTTTTTGGACATTCTTTCAATGTGTTTGCCCATTTCATGATGGGTGATTTACTAGCACACCTGTCCACATTGCACTGAGTGTTCAATAGTTTTTGACCAAAAATGGAATGACTTCTATGCCCCATTCTACCTATTCACTCACTATCACCCCAAGAAATTTATTTCTGTTACTCTGATGAAAAAAATGTTCTCAAAGGGAAAAGTTTTGCCAATGTAGAAAAGGCGAAACAAAAAATGGCAGGAACCACTAAAAGACATCAAAATTGAGGAGTTCAAAAACTGTTTTGAGCAGTGGGAAAAAATGTCTTGATAGGTGTATTGCCTCAAACAGAGAGTATTTTGAAAGTGACTGAAGTTTAAACATGCAAGAATGAATAAATGCACAACTTATATATATTTTTTTTTATTGTGGGAGTTCCCCATGCTTTTCTTTTATAAACTACTGAGTTTTGAATTATTGTACCTAGTACGTGGAAAAAATTTTTAAATAAAAGCTATAAGAACTTTGAAAAAGAAAAAAAGAAAATAATCGAGAAAAGAGACACATTGTACATAAAAGAACAATGGTGCAAATGACTGTATGTATCCCATAAGAAATTATGTAGACCGGAAAACTGTGAAATGATATCTTTAAAGTAGTTAAGGCATAGAATGGCCAACACTTATTTTTACATTAAACAAAAATAGTATTGATGAATGAAGCTGAAATAAATCTCTCCTAGAGCAAAACTAAAATAATTTATCATCAGTAAATTGTTATAAAAGAAATGGTAAAATGTTCTTTAGACTAAAGAGAATTGGTACTCGATGAATTTGGAAATCAAGAATGAGGGAGTTACAACAAAGAAAGTGAAATAGCTAGGTAAATATAGCAGCTTAATTTTCTTCTGTTAATCACTTTAAAATATGTATAACAGTTAAAATGAAAATACAGATCTGTGTGTTGAGATAAAGTTTCAATATACCTTTATGTATTACATAAAGATCATATTATCTGGATTTTTTTAAATTTGCAAATGTTTAGGAATTTTCCACTTTTGGTTAGCTTTCTGCTACTAAATTATTGCTTAATTCTGATATAACTAGGGACCCACTTTGCATTAGCTACATTTTGCATTATCTAAATTTTGCTTCTGCTTTTCACTGACCAATAATTTGGTCTTGGTAAATGTTCTATGTGTGCTAGAAAACAAAAAGTGCATTCTGTTTTTGTTGATGTGTGGTCTATAAACATTTAGAAAGATTAGGTTTCTGGTGCTTTTTATATCTTCTATACGCTTGTTGAGATTCTCTATAACTTTTTTTAACCAAAAGAATGATTAGAGACTTCAAATATAATTGTATATTTTTCTATTTTTTCTTTCAATTCTATTCGATTTTTAAATATATTTTGAAACTTTACTGTTTTGTACATATGCATTTAAAATTATTATGTGCTCTTGGTTATTTTTGTATTTTATTTAGGTGATTTTTTGTATTCATACTAATTTTTCTAATTCTAAAAATGTAAAAACTTGATGACTCTCAAAACAGCCACTTTACAAAACAATTTGGGAAAGACTCACAACATGCCCAGAAATCCTCTTTTTAGGTAATTAGCCAAGAGAAGTAAGTATTTATGTTCATATAAACACCTGTATATCTACAGTGGCTTTATTCATAATCACCATAAACTTGAAACAACCCAGATATTTTCAGTTAGTGAATGAATAAAAAGTTTACAGTATATCTATACTAAGGAATGCAAGTCAGGAATAAAAAGAAAACAATGGCCGGGCTCAGTGCCTCAGCCTGTAATCCCAGCACTTTGGGAGGCCGAGGTGAGTGGATTGCCTGAGCTTGCGGGTTCGAGACCCACCTGGGCAACTTGGTGAGACCTCATGTAAATCAAAAATGAGCCGGCCGTGGTAGCGCACGCCTGTAGTTCCAGCTACTTGGAAGGCTGAGGCAGAAGGATCGCCAGAGCCCAGCAGGTCAAGGCTGGAGTGGCCAGAGCTGCCACTGCACTCCAGTCTGAGTGACAGAGTGAGTCTCCAACTCAGAAAAAAAAAAGAAAAGAAAAGAAAACAATTGTTAAACAGCAACATGGTAACACCTTTAATATATTAAAATAAATGAAATAATTTGCATATATAACATAATATCATATCATATATGTAATATTACGGAAAAGATGAAACTATGGTGATGAATAACAGCAGTAAATGGCAGGGAATAAATGTTTGTGGATGACTTGATTTCAAAAGGCAACTTGTGGACATTTTTTCAAAGAAGTTTATTAGTTCTGTGTCTTGATTGTGTTTGAGGTTACATTAATTTTGGCACTTATAAATAAAAATCTGCATATAAAAAGTCAATTTACTGTTTCTAATTGACCTAAATTTATATAACATAAAATTTGCCATCTTAATTTATACAATTCAGTGGCATTTATTGCGCTCTATGACTATTATCTAGTTTCCAAACATTTCTATTAACCCAGATGAGAACCAGAACCCTACACACATTAAGGAGTCACTCCTCAACCTTCATTCTTCTCTAGTGATTGTCAGCTACTAATCTGCTTTCTGTGTGTGTGTGTGTGTGTGTGTGTGTGTGTGTGTGTGTGTGTTATGTTGCGTATTTGATGCAAATGAAAGTTTATAATACTTTGTCTTTGGTGGCTAGCTCTAATATAGCCTAATATTTTCAGTTTCATCTATATTTTAGCATGTGTTACAACTCCATTATTTTTTATGACTCAATAATATACCACATTTTGTTTATCATTTGATGGTTGGCATTTGAATTGTTTTCATCTCCTGTCTATAATGAATGCATTTGTATAAATTTTTGTTTGAATACTTGTTTTAAATTATTTTGAGGATGTAGGGGAATTGTTGGATCATAAAACATTACTGAGAAACAACTGTTTGTTCATAGTCAGTGCAGCAATTTACAATCCCACTAACAGTGCACAAGAGTTTATCTTCAACATCCTACTCTTCAACACTTCTTTTTCTTTCTTTTTCTCATTTTTAAAAAATAACTACTTAGAGAGTATAAAAAGCAGCTGTTTCTGGTTTTCATTTACATTTCTCATATACTAACGGTGTTGAGCAGAGCATCTTTCATGTGTTGTTAGGCATTAGAATATTCTCCTTGGATAAATGTAGGTTTAAGTAATTTGCCCAGTTTTTAATTGATTGTCATTTTGATTGTTGTAAGTTTTTTTTTATATATTTGGACATTAGAAACTAATCAGATAAATGATTTAAAGATATTTTCTTCCACTCTATGAATTTTTCTTTTGTGGTAATATCACTTAATGAATAAAATTTTATATTATAATAATGTTTCATTCATCTATCTTCTACTTTTATTGCTTGTGTCTTTGTTGTCACATTTAAGAAGCCTTGTCAAATACAAGTTCATGATGATTTATGTCTATGTTTTTTATAATAATTTTATACTTTTAACTTTATATTTAGGTCTTGCTTCATTTAGAGTTAGTTTTTGTATACAATGTGAGGTAGGGGTTCAATATCATTCTTCTGCATGTGAATATTAGATATTAATACCTCAGCATCATTTGTTGAAGAGGCTATTCTTTTTCTATCAAATAGCAAAATGGAATAAATGTTTGTGTCTCTCAAATTCATATGTTGAAATTATAAACTTCAAAGTGATGGCATTAGGAAGTGAGCCAACTGGAAAGTGATTAAATCAAGAAGATGGAATTCTCATGAATAGTAGTAGTACCCTTATAGAAAGGACTCCATAGAACTCTATTGATCCCTTTGCTCCTTGTGAATATAAAATGAAAATGAGAACTTAGCAGTCTACAACCCAGAATAGAGTTCTCACTAGAACCCACACTTGCTGACATCCTGATCTGAGCCTGCAGAACTATGAGAAATACATTTATGTGATAAGCCACTCAGTCTGTGGCACTTGGTTATGGCAGCCCAAACTTATTAGGACAAACATTTTTGGCATTCATTAAAAATCAACTGACCATAGCTGCATGGGTTTATTTATGGACTTTTTACTACTACGCCCTTCATTATACGTGTGTGTGTGTGTGTGTGTGTGTGTGTGTGTGTGTGTGTGTGTATGTGTGCTGTGCCAGACTGTTTTACTTCAATTTTGTATTAAATTTTGAAATTGGGAAGTATTGGGGTCCTCAAAGTTGTTCTTTCAAGATTATTTTGGCTATTCGGGATCACTTGTAATTCCATAGGATTTTTTAATATTTCTGCAAAAGCCCATTAGAATTTTGACACAGATTATATTTAATATGTAGATCACTTTTGGAAGTACTGCTATCTTAAAAATATGAAGGATTTTAATCCATTAATATAAGATTTATTTCCATTTACTTAGGCTATCTTTCATTTTTCTTCAGAAAAATCATGTAGTTTTCAGAATATTAGTTTTTCACATCACTGGTTAAATTTATTTGTAAGTACTTTAATCTCTCCCATATTATCGTAAGTAAAATTGTTTTTCAATTTCCTTTTCAGATTGTTCATGGCTAGCATATAGAAACCCAACAATAGCTATGTTAATCTTGTATCTGCAACTTTGCTGAAGTTTTTGATTCTGTAGATCACTTTATAAGCAAATGGAGAAAGTTTTACTTATTTTTATACAAAATTGAATGTTATTATTTTATTGCCTAAGTATTCTGCTTGTATTTTCTAGTACAATCATGCATGTAAGTGACAGAATTGAACATTACTTCATTGCTTTTAATTTTAAGAAGAAGTTTTAACATTCCAACTTTAGGTATAATATTTGCTTTTGATTTTTCAGAGGAAATTAATCATGTTGAGGAAGTTTTTTATATTCTTAATTTATTAATGATTTTTTAAAAGCATGAATTGTGTGGAATTTTGGCAAATATTTTTTCTGCATCAATTGAGGTGATGATGTTCTGGGTTTTTTTGTATCTATACTTTTTATTTGATTAATGTGGTATATGGCATGAATATATTAATATATGTTGTTACTCTTACATGTCTGAGAAAACTTCCATTTCACCATAGCATATAATCTTTTAAATATGCTGCTAAATTCTGTTTTCTAGTATATTACAGAGAGTTATTGCATCTATACACATAAGAAATATTGTCTTGTAGTTTTCTCTTGCTATATTTACCTGGCTTTGGTAACAGGATGATTCTGACCTTGCAGAATAAATTAGGAAGTATTTTTTCCTTATCTATTTTTGGGAAAAAATTGAGAAAGATTGGCTATAATTTTTTTTAAATGTTTAATTGAATTTACCAGTGAATTTATCTGGTCATGGGCTTTTGTGTATTCAGAACTTTTGGGTTAAATATATTTACTTTTTAATGTTCTGTTCATATTTTCTATCTCTTGGGTTAGCTAAGGTAATTTGTGTGTTTCTAGAATTTTCTAGCATTTTATATGGGTTATCTAATTTATTAGTGTAAAGTTTTACATAGCATTCTCTTAAAATCCCTTTTATGTCTCTAAATATTTTTTAATTGCAAGATGGTACCAAAGGAAAATCAATCAGAAGGTTATACATCCAAACCAGGAAGGCAAGAAAAACAGTCAAATAAAGAAAGTAAGCCTAACATCAATCTGTATAATTTAGGCTCCAAATGATTGCATGCTCTCAAAATATGTCTATATCATCCAAAGTCACCAGTTAATTATAAAAGTTTACTTTAAAGGTCTATAGATACTGTAATACTATTTTTCATTACATATGTTGTAGCACTATTTTTAAGAAGGTATCATTCAAAGCAAAAACAAACAAAACAGCTAGGGCAATATGCAGACTATTCAAAGAAAAATAAATATAGATGGCAAACAGAGAATGTAAAAAAATATCCACTCACGTCATTTTTCATCTACAAGATTGGATTTCTTATAAATGATCAGGATAAGCTAGAGTAAGGGAAAATGTATATCATTATTTTGTTGTTGTTGCTTTTATTAGAATGCAGCTTGGGACAAACTCCTGAAAGACAATTTGACACAGTTATCAAAATTTTGAACATTATCAAAGTTTTGTAAAAACTCTTTGTTCAGTGACTTTATATTACCTTGTAAATGTGTCATACTAATTCTCAAAAATATATTTATGAATAGTAGACACAGATATTGACATGCAAAATGTCATATTGTCCTTGATTCATCTGAGAATATAATTCTTTATATTCAAGGTAAGGCCAGAATAAAATTAGAAATATTAAACAATCATTGATATCATAAACTTAATTATTCATTGAATATTATTTTTAAGCATTAGTAGTGATTCTTTCTAAATAAACTTCAGTTCTTGTTCTTTGCCTATTTTACCTGAAAATATTTCTTTCCAATTTCTCGTTGATATTATATAAGAAAATGCTAATGGAGTTTATATACAAGATTTTTAGTTTATAATTTGTTTTTTTATGTTGTAGTTCTATGTCTTTATAAAAACATTACTATAGAAGTGCTTGTCTGTAGATGTGTGTGTATAAATGGTCAGTGACATAAGATTCATGTAATAAATAAAGGAATAATGCTCTTTATCCATTGCAACTTATGAACATAGTGAATGAATAACATGTATATATATCAAGTATATATAATCTTGCAAAAATTATATCTCCAATGGTTCTATTGCACTCATCTTTTAAAATTTTAATTATTTCAGTATTACTAGATATTCTGTTTGATTTATTTGCTCCCTTACATTCTTTCATGTATTAGATTCTTTGAGTTTCTTATGTTGCGCTACCTCTTTAAATCGACTGACTTAAAATGTTCATGTATGTGCCTTTACTATGTTCGCTGAAATATTTTAACTTCATTTGCAACTTCATGTGTGGTAGAAAGAACTCTGGAGTAGAAAATGACAAATTAGGACCATAATTTGAACAATGTTATTAATTGTGCCATATTAGAAGATTACTTAAATTATCTAATTATCAGATTATAAATGTGTAAATTAAGAGGATACTAATAATTCAAGATTACTATCAGCACAACAAAATATTTCAAAATAATTTTATGATAACTGGAAATTGAATATTTTTGGAGATACGATAGATACTAAACAAACAGAAATTGGAAGGCTGCCCAGTTTCACCCAACCTGTTAACATAGTGTTGGAAGTCCTAGCCAGAGCAATCAGACAAGAGATAGAAATCAGAGGTATTCATACTGAAAAAGAAATTAAGTGAATCCAAGAGAATCTGTCAGAAACCTCCTCGCACTGATAAAGGACTTGGGCAAAGTCTCAGGGTACAAAAACCAATGTGCAAAAGACAGTCACATTCTTAAACACCCACAACAAACAGGCAGAGAACCAAATAAAAAGCACAATTCATTCACAATAGCCACAAAAAAATGAAATACTTCAGCAATTTCCTAACCAAAGAAGTGAAAGACCTTTACAACAAAAACTACAAAACACTGTTCAAAGAAATCAAAGACACAAACAAATGGAAAAATATCCCATGCTCATGGACTGGAAGAATCATTTTTCAGATGTCCATCCTGCCCAGGAAATCTACAGATTCAACATAATGCCCATTAAATTACCAACCTCATTCATCTCAGACCTGGAAATCACAATACAAAAATTCATATGGAATCATAAATAACCACAAATCGTCAAAACAATCCTTAGCAAAAGAAATACAGCAAGAGGTATTACACTGCCAGAGTTTAAACTTTATTATAAGGCTACAATAATCAAAACAGTCAGGCATTGATACAAGAACAGGCGAATAGACCAATGGAACAGGACAAAGATTCTGGAAGCAAAACCTCAATTTCTTAACCAACTCATCTTCGACAAAACCTCCACCAACAACCACTGAAAAGAGGAGAACTTACTCAGTAAATGATGCTGGGAAAGCTGACTGACCACAGGCAGAAGATTAAAACAAGACCCCTACCTATCACCATACACAAAAACCAACTCTAAATGGACCTAAATGTAAAACCTCAAACTATAAGAATCTTAGAAAACACAGGAGACACTCTATAGGAATAGGCAACCAATTCCTGATCAGAACACCAAAAACCCATATAATAAGAGATAAGACAGAAAAGTAGGACCTCATCAAATGGAAAAGCTTCTGCAAAGCAAAATAAACCACCAATAGAGTGTAGAGACAGCTCACAGAATGGGAAAAAATATTTGCCAACTGTATAACTGACAAAGTCCTAATCTCCAGGATCTACAAGTAATTCAAATGTGCCAAAAGGAAAAAAACAAACAAACAGCCCCATTAGAAAGTGGGCAAAATGCATGAATAGACATTTCTCAAAAGAAGACACAGGGGCAGCCAATAGACACATGAAAAAGTGCTCGGCCTCACTAGTCATCACAGAAGTGCAAATCAAAACCACATCAAGATACCACCTAACCCCAGTAAGAGTGACCGTCATTAATAAAACAAACAACAGATGCTGGTGAGCATGCAGAGTAAAGGAACACTTCTACACTGCCTGTAGGAATGCAAAATGTTCTACTTCTATGGAAAACAGTGTGGCAATTCCTAAAAGAACTAGAAATTGACCTTCCATACGACCCAGCAATCCCCCTACTGGGAATATACCTGGAGGCGCTCAAAGCACTCGACAATAAAGATACCTACACTCACGTTTATTTCAGCACTATTCACAATAGCAAATACAAGCAACCATGTTGCCCATGGAAACTGGACTGTATAAAAAAAAATGTGGTACATATACACAATGGGATATTACACAGCCATAAAGAAGGACAAAATTATGGACTTTGCAGCAAGTTGGATGGATTTAGAGTCTATAATACTTAGTGATCTGTCACAGAAACAAAGAACTGAGTGCCACATGTTCTCACTCATAAGCTGACCCTGAACATTTACCATAATACTATAAGAACGAGATTGGCAGTAGCCAAAAACTGCTAGGGACAGGGAGGTAGGGGTTGGCACATAACATCAATAAGGATACCTGATCTCAAACCAGTCAAAGTGGGGACAAAAGGGAGGCTCAAACTTCATCTGTACTACGACCACTTGTATTCCTAATCCTGAATTGTACCTCACATTTTTAAAATAAGAAAAAAATGTTTTTTAACAGCAACAAAAGCAATTTCCAGAAATACAACTAGTTTAACTGACTTACCTGTAGTACAATCACACATTAATTCCCCTTTTATGTTATAGCAAAAACTATCATACATTTTTAGATTTTAAAAAGATATAATTTAGATTTTAAAATATGCGATATAATTTAAATATATATGATACACATATCCCTGTTGAAAATGCCAATCAGTCTCAACTAGCTGCAAAGCCAAACGTAAAGAAATCCAGTTATTCTTCACTTACTGTATAATGAACTGTATAATGATTTCATATTTGTAACAAAGTTAGGAACTATGGTATAATTACATGCCAAAGAAATATAATCACCTGCTTTTAACAAGTTCCATTTCTATAAAAGGACTTGATGAATATTTTGATGTGTGTGTATAGTCATATACAATTAATTATTTCAGAACCTCATAACGACCTTCATATAAACTGCCAAATTATAATAATCCGATTTAGAACTTTTAGAACACTTGCTCTAAAGATGATAAAACTAATAATGAAAATAATAACTTGTTTATACGTTCATATTAATTCAGCCAACTATACTTTTGTAAGTCAACATATTTACCTGCTTGTGATATTAAGTTGCACTAGGACCTGCAAAGGGAGGAAGAAATGGATTCTGAGAGAATTACGGAATCCAGATTTTGTCTGTGTGATGTCAGCGCTTGTTTCCTCGAGTTATTCCTTCTCTTTTCTTCAACAATAGTTAACAGCAATAGATTTAATAGTTTTGAAATGTAAATGTCGTGCTTTGGATATAATATGCTATAAACACATCAATGTTGTATTCTCTGCTCAGCTAAATGAATATATTTTTTGTTTTAAAGATGTGGGTTACAGTTCAAAGTATACAAATGTTCATTATGCAGGTACCCTTGTTTATGAGGTATGCCCCCCACCCCGGCAAAATCCCTCTACTGCCAATCCCGCCACGTATAAATCTAACTACAGAAATGAGAATAGATTTGAGAATAAAAGCGGAAATCAGGAATATTTTGAACAGCCTTTATTTAGCAATTAAGAACACGATTAGCTAAGGAATGTAACTTCACAATAGCAACTTTTATTTTTGCGAGCATTAGAATCGTATCTGATAAATGTAGAAAAAATAATAATTAGCTAAAGTTCTTTAAGTTTTTATTTTAATACTAGTTTTTGTTCTAGACCTATAGGAATCATGACTTAGAATTGTATGATAAACTATATGATTCAGCAATCACACTGCTGGGTATATATCCAAAAGAAAGGAAATAAGTATATATCAAATAAAAATATCTGCACTTTCATGTTTATTGCAGCACCAATAGCCAAGACATGGAATCAACCTGTTCATCAATGAATGAACGGATACAGAAAATGTGGTATATGTACAAAATGGAATATTATTCAGTCATAAAAATTAGATGTTGTCATTTGCAACATGGATGAAACTGAAGGGCATTATGTTAAGTGAAATAAGCCACCTCACAAATATGTACTACTATTACTAAGTAACTATAATAATTACAAATTGTGTTTTTTTAAAGATTGCTTCTGAAGCAGTTTTTATAAAAACATATTTAGATAAAATTTTTTTCTGAATGCATTTAACAAGATAATTTTCAGGGTTGAAAGAACCATTTAAACAGAAACGTAATTTCTGGTATACTGAATGCCAAGTTACTAGTTTATATACATTTATATGTAGATAAATTTTTTTCTAAGGTTAGAGAGTTGCCAAAATGTGATATTGTTTTAAGAGAAGGCAGTCTCTTAAATAACCCCCCAAATAATATTTGTCTTTAGTTTGTGAAAGGCTAAACCTTCCTGTGTTTATTTTCATCACGTTTTGTTTAGTTTCTTGGTGTAGTCATTCTTGTTTCTAAGTGACAAATTGCCTAATACATAATTATGCAACAACACTATCATAGCCTGTGAAATCAGTCAGTAGGCTGGTTGCCTACTTTGTTTTTCTGTATAAATCTATGTAATATCATGTCTTATTATCTTAGGGTTCTAAATAATTATAACAGTTGAAATGTGAAAAATGCATGTCTACACTACTTATTTCCATATGATTTGTAGCTCACCACAGTGTAATAATAAACAGAAGGCTTCTAGAAAATGTGAAGAAAGTAGTTGATTCAGACTCAGTTTTAAGAATTCTCAGATAAGTTTTCTTAGAAATTCACATTTCATTTTATCTCCTAGGGAAAATGACTGCCTTCCAGAAAATATTACTAAATTGCCTTAACTCAGTTCTTACCAAGTCTGACAAGTCTCCTCCCTCCCTACATTCATTCTTTTCATTTGTTTCATGAATAATCACACAAACCAAAAATTGCATTTAACTTTTAAAAGTCTTATACGTTTGTAAAAATATGTTTCATAAAATTGAATTAATTTTTGCTCGTTTTTTCCTGATGATTTTGACAGAACTGGGGAAAGAAGATTGCACTTAATTTGAATAATTTCATTGTTTTAATATATTTTTAAGCAACTAATTTAAAAATTTTAAAATTTAAAAAGGTGTTTCAAATAATAAAACTCATTAAATTATTTTAACTATTTAAAAAATTTATAATTACATTGTTAAGTTCAAATATTTTATAAGATCCTGAACTAAATAAATCAGATACTTTTTAAAATAAATATTTACTGTGCCATGTATAAAGAAATGGGAGTTACTTTTATGTCTTTATTTTCTCAGAATTTGAAGGATACTTTTAAATTTCAAAAAATTTAAAAGATCGAGCCACTTTATAAGGCATACAGTCAAAATCAGGCACAATAGGATGAAAACAATTAGTTTCATGTAATAATTTCCATTACAGCATATAAATCACCGGCTTCCTGATCATATACCTAGTGAAAACTAAATCAGGTGCAGAATGCCCCATAACTGATTCTGATGGATGAGCCGGTGTGGGAAGAGATAGCAACTGGAAACCATTCATGCCAGCACTGATATCTATCCACGGTCTGATTGATTCATTACAGAATCAAGTACTGAAACATTTTACCTCTTCACTAACTAATCTAATGACCACTAATATTTTAAGCACAATAACCTGTTTGTTGGGTTCTTGAAATAGTTTATGAGGGACAGATGTTTCCCTAAATATTTAGAGGGATTTTTCTTTAATACGTCTTCCATTTTTTTCCTCTTGAAGAACTGCAATGTTTAGTATAAAAGGTATATATTTATTGTAAGTCGTATTTTATTTCTAAAGATGTTACTTGGATTGTTTTTTAAAATTTCATAAGCTGCTAATAATTTTTTTGTGTAATTTTTTGTTGAATTATCTGATCATATGTTTTTAGGAAGCTGGCTGATGACAGGTTATGATGTCGCATAGTTTGATGCTATCAAAGCATTTTAATTTCTAAATATTACTTTAGAATTTTTGAAAAATACAATTAACCATCACGCCTTTGTTAACCTTTTTTAGAGAATAAACACTTTTGATCTATTTAGGGAAATTTATATTTGAGAACATGTATAGTCATCATATTGTGCGGGGGGTCCTGCCCCTGCCGGGTCTGGGGTCTCCTGAAGGAGGGACGATAGGCGAATGACGAAACTTATGACGAAATGATATAGATGGACATCTGTTTCTGGACAGAATTGCCAATTTAATGTTAGTTAACACAAAGCCTTTATACCATTTGCAAAGGAACAAGACAAAGAAAATTCCTTTACATATATGTGTTTTAGAAGTTACCACCATCTAGCGGTCTAGAAGCGACAAACAGGCCAAGAACACCATCTACTTTTAATTAATGAGTCTTTATCATAGAGCCAAAAATGATAGTATTAGTTTAAAGTCCCAAATTACAGTCCTTGAAATGTCTCAAGAAAGTTTCCAGGTGCACATTTCTCCATGTATCAGGAGTTTTTTTTCTGGGGCTTCTATGACCTTCAAAGCTTCGTAATCGCCTCTCTTGTCCAGGTGTCTTCATTACTTTTTTCTTATCCTGCAGTGTTTATTTCTAAAGAAAACTCAAAAGAAATTTTAGTGATGTTTCCCAGGCCCCAAAGGTTGCTCTCTGTGTTTAGTCAATTTATCATAAAAGTATCCAATTAGTATATTATGAATTTAGTGAAAGTCCACTCTATAAACATTAACTTAGAATTTTAACCATTGAATTAAGTAAAAACCTTAACGATTAATTTTTGTCCTAAATCTGTGAAAACAGGGTTATAAATCACCTACATAACTCCTAGATAAGTGTTAGAACTTATAGTGAACTCATAATGAACTTACAATAAACTTGTGCTTCTAAAAAACCTTATGTTTAAGCACTAAACTACATAATTTCTAAATCAAATAAGAAGTGAATATACTTATATCATTTTCACTCAAGCAATATCTAGTAACTTATGACCAAGTGAAAGAAAGCTTTCTTGATGTGTTTCAGAGTTTAACCATTGCAGGTTAGAAAAGGCCAAACGGCATGGTGGGAAATAGAAAAATGAACAATGACATCCTTGATAGCTGTGAGTACTTTGCATAGATATGCTATTTTCTTCTTCCACGACTGCACAGAATTCTTCAGCCATATCAAACAGCAAAGGGGGAAGACAGAAGGGCCTCAGCTTCCCGGACTCGCCCTGCAGCCCGGGGTCTTCGGCCCACCAGGACCCTGTCAATCAGGTGGGCCTCTAAGGCTGGCTCCCAACAATATTGGGCACTAGACAGTAGCAAGGCTGTGACTTT
>CAUYQG010138784.1:0-22040 GCA_963574415.1 Tarsius wallacei | reverse complement strand
CACATAAGCAGGATATATGTTAATGTCTGAATTAAATCATACAAGCAGGGTAAGTATCAATGACTAAACTATGCATATCATAACGTCTATGCTAAGCAAGGCAATCACTTAGGATGAGCAGCTTCCAGGCCAGACTTGGCGCTGCATACCTATCCATAGAAATGCAACCAAAAGGTCAGGGGAGACAAAGGAAATATAGGCTTGGTTCCTTGAACAAAAGCCAAGAATCATAAGGACCTTGTCAACTTATGCTCTGGTTTCCTTCACAGGAGTTCTTTGAATCTCTTGTGCTTGTATAGTTATCTCCTCTGGCCAGATGAGGAAAGTTTTCTTAAATGACCTCATGGGATATTTGTTCCATGGCATGTTTTTGTTTATTTTTCTACTTCAGGAATGCCAATCAGATGTAGGGTTGGCTTCTTGATAAAATCACACATCTCTTAGAGAGTTTATTTTCTTCTTAAATTTTTCCTATATTTTTAATAGATTGATTTAATTTTATCTTTAGTTCTTCCAACTCTGAGATTCTTTCTTCTGCTTGGTTGACTGTGCTTCCCATGCTTGTCAGGTTGTTACTTATTTCTTGGATGGAGTTCTTTATTTCTGTTATTTCTGAATACACTTTTTTGAGTCTGTCCAAATCCATTGCAGTTTCATTAGTTTTAGTCCTTGAATTTCTTAATTTTTATTCATTTTATTAATGATTTTGTGATCTCTATAAGTACCTTCTGGGTACCGTCATTCTTGGAGATAACCATTGTTTGTGCCCCAACAGCTGTTCTTTCGGGCACTGATTCTTTGTTGGGACTCTGAAGGTCACCAGTGGGTTTTCATTGGGTTTTCTTTATTTGTAGCAGTTTTCTTATCTCCCTCTTTAATTATGTTGTTAAGTGGAAAATGAAGAAGCATTTATCTCTGATACTTTCTCTTTCTTCTGTCCTTCCCTGAGCTGGGACTCCAGGTTTGTTCAGTTATGAAACAGGGCTGGGGATGGTGTATTGTGCTATCTCTTTAAAATTTTGAACACTTTCTAAGGGGTGGGGAAGGGACCACAAGAATTCAGAACCTATTGACAGGTCACAATTTTTCCTATCTGGTGAACTGGCCAGCTGGGACTTTCTCTGCATCTCCACACAATATGACCTTACAGTGGGTATGCTTGTGTATCCCCGAGTCTAAGACAGGGTATATGAGAAAAAAGAGATGGAAGAAGGAGCAAAAAAAGGAAAAAAAGAGCAAAAAAAGAAATAAAGGGAAACCCACAATGAAAGAACAAAGGGAGAGAAATAGGAGGAAAAAGACAAAAACCAACAACAAACAATAAGATAAAGCAAATAAATGAGACAAATAAACTAAACCCCCAAAACTCATTGATAGAGGGCTTTCAGCTTTAGTATACTATGGTGGGGGGGGTCCCTCTTGTGATGGGTTCTGTGACTGCAGGTCTTTTACTACAGGTTCTTTCTTCACTGTTGAAACTTAAGATGATAAAATCTTTACCCTCTGCTGGTGCATGCTCATGGGGGAGTGAGGGTGAGGGGTAACTTGAATCAGCATTCTTCATGGCTCTCTCTCCCTTCATTCCTCCCTCTCCCAGCATGGTCACAGCTCCCAGGGCATCCAGTTTGTGGCAGGGAAATGTGGCCTCCAGTCTCTGTGCTCACCTCCCAATCTCTTTCATTCATTGCTAGGGGCAGGGGGGCTGTCAGCCAAGCACTTACCAGCCTCTTTCTCATCCAGATCCTCTGTATGCATCTATCTCCCAGAAGCTGGCTCAGGGCAGGGAGTGGATTGTCTGGAGCTCTGCTGTTACCCACCGGGGCTTGTGCACTGAGGTCTATGCTCTATGAGACTGCAAAGAGCAGCCCCAAAGCAATGGAGAGGTTACCCCCTGTTCTCAAGATGTAGGTCTTCTGTTCTGTAGAAACCACCCTGTAACATTTATCTGCTCAGTTTCTCTTGAGGCTGTTGTTCCTGCCAGATATTGGATTGGGAAAGATAGCGCCCTCCTCAGCAAGTACCACAGTCTCCAGATCTCAGGTCCTGGTGGCCAGGTTCTGTAGCCCAGCCTGGTGCTGGAGGCAGCAGCAGAAAGCCTAGGCGCAGAGTGGCCTGACCCTTCTTCTTCCTCAGAACTCTTATCTCTGGTTCTCTCACTGCACCCCCTTCACAGCCTTCACTGCCTGTGACTGTCTCGGTATTGCTGCAGCGGGAACAGCAGTCACTCTGGCAGCTTCTTGCCAGGAAAATCTCTGCTGATTTTAGAAAATGGCACTCAGCTTCTGCACTTCAGAAAGTGCTGAGGTCCAAACAGAGCAACAGCAGCACCAGTAGCTTCCCTGGGAAAGCCCTGGCTGTTTGTTTTCAAGTCCCCACTTAGTCAGCCTCTCACATGCCCACTTACACACAGACTAGCATGCAGAATTGTCTATACATTAACATACACACAGGGACTCATGCAATCTGACTGGTTATGCCACCATCTTCCTGGGACCCTACTTCTGTGATATCTTAACTCAAATAGAATAGTCTACCTAAAATGAGTAGATATTCTGTTGAATTAGTTGACAGTTTAGGTAATACACTGAGCAATATAAATGAAGGCAGTTATAACACTTATATTCCTTATTGTGTTTTAGATATTCCATTATGGCTCCTCAGAATTTTCTAATATTTCTGTGTCAGTTTTGATAATTTGTGGTCAAAATGTATCTGTCTACTTTATTGAGATTGTCGAATTTATAGACAGATATACTCTCTTTTTTAATGGCTACTAAATCTTTAAGAATGCCTTCTCTTATTTTCCTGATTTTGGTCATTTGTATTTTCTGCCTCTTTATTTTGATTAGTCAGGCCAAAGTTTTGAGAATTTTACTAATCCTTTAATGAAACCATTTTCCTGTTGTTGTTTTTAATTTGCTCTACTTTTTGCCCATTTTTTACGTAATTAATTTCTGCTTTCATTTTAACACTTTATTTTACTCAGTTTGAATATAATTTTATCTTCATCTTCTAGGTTTTCATGGTGTAGGCTTAGATGAATTGTGTCAGGTTTTTTTATTGTTTTCTAATACTAATATCTTAGTTATAAATATCCCCCTAGAGATGCTTTAACTACCCACCACAGATTTTGATATTCAGACGTCCTCAACTTATGATGGTTTGGCTTATAACTTCTCAGTTTGATGGTGGTGGAAAAGCAGTATACATTCATAGATCGGATACTTCAAGTACCTATACAACCATTCTGTTTCTCATTCTCACTACAGTATCCAATAAATTACATAAATTACATTCAGCAATTTATTTTAAAATAAGTTTTGTGTTAGAGTATTTTTCCCAACTATAAACTAATATATGTGTTCTGAGCACATTTAAGGTAGGTTCGGGTAAGCTATTATGTCCAGTAGGTTAGGTGTATTAAATGTATTTTAAGTTGCAACAGTTTCAATTTGCAACAAAGTGATTTCATTAGGACAAAACCTCATTGTAAGTCAATAATCATCTGTATTGTGTTTCATAATCATAATGCAACTATTTTTTGATTTCTGCATTTATATTTTCTTTGACTAATGTATAATTTATGCCAGCATTTGTATATTTCTAAACATAACAAAAGAGATATTTTATATCTTAGTATTTGTTATTAATATAATTTAATTGTATATAGGGAATATGGTATGTATAAGTTAATATAGTTTAAACTTATTAAGATGTGTTTAGTGACCCATCAAATTGACCTTATTTGTAAATGTTCCATGCTCTTTGGAAAATAGTGTGTATTTACAATTAGCATAATTATCGATATGGTTGTGGGATTTAGTTGTGACATCTTGATTACTTTTGTTTTCGTCTCATATTTTACTTATTATTTTTTTCTTTCTATGTTTTATTATTTACTAGTATTTCATTTTATCTTCTGTTTTCTTATTACAAATATATTTTGAATTTTAATGCATTTGCTAGGGCAGAGTTGTCTATTAGAACATTCAATGATGATGAAAATATTTTATATCTTCTGTGTCCAATTTAATAGCCATTAGCCAAATGTGATTAGCATTAACACATGTAAAACAAAGAAGTTAAGATTACAATTTAATTTGATGATTAATTTTAATTAATTAGGTGCTTTTTCTCACCGATGAAAGCTCTGGTATGCCTCTCTTTCCTCTTTTCTTTCTCTAATGAACTTTCTCTAATAAAACTTAAAAACAAAATAAATTAATTTTACTTAGCTGTATGTGGCTAGTGGCTGCCACATGAGCATGCAGGTAGAATATATAATAGCTCTTTAAAATCTATTAGTATCTCTCACAAAATAATATTATACCCATTAATATCAATATACAATAGTACATTAATACACAATAGCATAGCTCCATTTTTCTTTTGTTCTTTGTTTTATCTTAATTATTTTATTGACATATTTTAAACATCTACTGTATGTTGCTATTTTTGCTTTAAATATTCAATGATCTGTTATAGAAATTAATAAGAAATAAAATAATTTAATATTTATTTATAAATGGCATTGCTATTTTTAAAGAATATTCTCTGTTAATTTAAATTTCAAGCTGCAATTTTTCTTTTTTGAGAGGACACTAATCTAGTAATGTGGTTTTGTTGCAGCTTACAGGTATGGGTGATACATGTTGGTTAGTTTTTAGTGGAGCATTGAAAACCTTTGCAATTTGAACATATAATTATCTAAGAAAAGAGAGTTTTAGATAGTAAGAATATTTGAAAAACCCATTTAAGAAAAAAGTGTCTAAGGCAGAGAGTAAAATTCTAGAGAAAATGTCTTTAGCTAGGAGTGTGCCTGACCCATTTAAGAAATAGCAAGAATAGCAGTTCAGCTAGAACCAAATATTATAAAGTAGATATCAGGGTGCTACAGATCACTTAGGGACTTATAGGCATTCATAAAACATTGTCTTTTATTCTAAGTGAAATTGGGAGATGTTTCAGACTTTTAAGAACAGAATGTCATAAAATAACTTAAGTTTCAAAAATAAATTTTTGTTGAGAATAAATTGTTGAGACTCCTGAGAAGAAGCAAAGAGACCATTAAGAAAAGAGTGGCTTAAGATAAGGATGATAACTATGACATGATGTGATGAAGTCATATTTTGAAAATATGCTCAATATTTTTATTGTGGATTTTATATAACGTATAGAAAAAAGAGAGAAGCAACTGGAATGATGCAAATCTATCAACCTAGTTGGAAAAGTTAAGTAACCAAAAGTTTTGGAAAAATAGATATGCAGTTTTGTACATGATTTTAGATGGCTACTGATATCTTAACAAAGGTAACAAACTGGTAAATATTTAAAATTTGGACGATAGATATGATCTGATGGTATACATTGGTGGGTTGTCACAATATAGACGATATTAAGCTACCAAGAGGAATTCATGGAAATGAGCATAGATAGAAAGATAAAAATTATCAAAGACAAATACCTGAAGACACTAATGTTTAGAAGTATTGAGATAAAAATGAGAAGAAGCAAAAGAATTTGGGAAGAAACAAATGAGTTAGAAGAATGATCACAAACTGAAAATGTGTCAAATGCTGACTGTTAGATCAAGTGTTGGATTTGACAGCAAAAGGGAGTATTGTTGAATTGATGAAATTAATTAGGAAACTATCGGGTAAGGGTGAAATCTGATTGGTGTGAACCTAAGAGAAGATGAGAAAAGAGACATTGTAGAGCATAAGCAATGCTGCCTATTTTTAGGACTTTTGCTCTAAAGGAATTTTGACTTGAAATTTAAAGAAATTTGATGAGATATATGCTGTTAGGTTTTGTTTGTTTTGTTTTAAGAAAGGGATTAAGATGGCTGACATGAGGCAGCTAGAGTGTTTTTATCCTCTAGAGTAAACTAAGATGAGTTTCTTCAGTATGCAGAGAACACTATCCACAGAACACCCCAAAACTCATCAAAAGTATGTTAATAATCCCATAGTGCAAAGAGGAGAAAAATTAATTGATTTGAGATAGAACTAGCCAGACTATCCTCTGGATTACAACACAAACCATGGCAGCCTCCAGACACAGTGGGGAAAGTGAGTGAGGAGAATTCAGGAGTTCTGTGCCTTTGCCCCAGATTAGAGGACCTTCTGAGCCTTGTGGGACTCCAGTGCCTCACAGGAAACTGCCTTACCCACAGGCATACTCTGTCAAAACTCACATGGAGGAGTGTATAAAAAAAAGTCCTGAGTAGCTCTAGCCACCATATCCCAGGAACTCAACCCTTGCTGATGGCTGCTTTCTAACCAGCCTGGGAGGGGACAAGATCCATGGGCCAAATTCCTAGTGGCAGTCAGTTTCTGGCTGGGACAGACTGCTGTGAGAACATCTGAGGCCAGTTGCACTTTGACATTTAGAAAGCAAATTACGTGAAACCAAGGTGTGAAGCTGGGTGGAACATGTTGCCATAGCAACCTCTTAGTCCCCGTGTAAACTCTTCTATGCCCACACTGTACAACAGTATTACTACAGTGGCGAGGGACTCTCTTCTAATCTCCACTTAAGTAGTCAAGAGTGCACTTAAGTGGGGGTGGTTCAGTCTCATTCCCCCACCCTTACCTTGAAGGCTCAAAACAGATGGAGAACTTGGGTAATTCCCAGACCTCCACCCTTGGCCAAGGCTGACTGAGCACTTCCTTTGAGTGACACTCTCCAAGGAAAAAACCTCACAGTCATCACCACAGTTAGCTTCCTCCCACAAGTGCCACTTCTTGGCAGGAAGTCTACAGCTCATCATATCTGATATAATACCTCAGTTTTGGGGAAGACTTAATCCAAAACCCCAGCTAACACCACTTTCTAAGCAATTCCAATCACTGAGGATGCCACAAGCTAGTGCAGATACTGAATACAAGACTTCCATACTGGTAGTTGAGAAATGCACCACACCAAGCCTATTTATAATCAAGAGAAACATACAGGACATGCATCAGTCCCTAGCCAACCTCATACAAGAAGAAATAGTCTATCCAAATGAGAGGAAACCGGAAAGATAATTCTGACAATATGAAAAAATAGAGTTCTCAAACACCCCCAAAAGATCACACTAACTTTACAGCAATGGACTCTAACCAAAATGACATTATTGAAATTCCAGACATAGAATTCAAAAGGTTGATTAAAAAGTTGCTCAATGAGCTTCAAGAGGAAGTTGAAAACTATCATTAAAAAATTTAGAAAAAAACATTCAGGACATTAATAAAAATTCTTCAAAGAAATAGATACCTACTTTAAAAAGCTGAAAGTCTGGAAAAAAAGTGCAAAATACAGTGGAAAGTTTTGATGGTAGATTAGAACAAGCAGAAGAAAGAATCTCAGAACTTGAATACAAGGCTTTTGAATTAACCCAAACAGTAAAGAAAAAAAAATCAAGAGAATGGAACAAAGCCTCCAAAAAATGTGGAATTATGTAAAACGCATAAGCCTAAGAATAGATGTTCTTGAAGAAGAAAAGAAAACAAGTTTAGAAAATCTATTTGATGGAGTAATGGAGGAAAAATTTCTTGTCCTTGCTAGTGCTTGAAACATCCAGATACAAGAAGCTCAAAGACCACCAGGCAATTCATGGCAAAAAGGTCATCACCAAGGCATATAATCATCTGGTTATGCAAAGTTAGTAAGAAGAAAGCATTTTATGTAAATAGAAACACTAAACAGATCAATAATGAGCAAGCTTGAAGCAATAATTAACATTATCCCAACAAAAAAGGCCAGGTTCTCATAAACTATTAGCTGAATTTACTGATGGTATTTCATAAGATTGAAGAGGAGAAAATTCTCCTTATCTTATTCTACAAAAGCAGTATTACCCTAATATCAAAGCCAGGAAAAGATACAACAATAAAAAGAAAATTACACACCAATATTTTTGATAAGCATAAATAAAAATTCTCAACAAAATATTAGCAAACTAAATTCAATAACACACGCAAAAAAACCCATCACAATCAAGTGGGTTTTGTCCCAGGAATGCAAGTGTTGTTCAACTTATGCAAGTCAATAAAAAATGACTCCCCACATAAACAAATTAAAAAACTAAAATTATATGATCATTTCAATAGAAGTAGAAAAAGCATTGGATATAACCTAACATCACTTCATGATTTAAAAAAAAAAAGTCTTCAGTAACAGAGGCATAGATGGAACATTCCTCAAAATAATGAGTTATATATGACAAATACACAGCTGATGTCATCCTGAACAGATAAAGCTGAACACCTTAACCCTCAGAACAGAGAAGGCAAGGATATCCACTTTCACCACTCCAGTCAACATAGTACTGGAAGCCCTAGTCAGAGCAATCAGGCAAGAGAAGCAAATAAAGGGTATCCGAATTAGAAAACAAGAAATCAAATGATCTCTGTATGTCAATAAGATGACCTTATACCTAGAAAATCCTAAACTCCTGAAAGACTCCAAACTTTAATATATAAATTCAGCAAAGTTTCTTGATGCAAATTCAATACACACAAAAGAGTAACACTGCTATACACCAGTAGCAACCACAATGACAATGAAATCAATAACTCAATTCCATTTACAATAGCAGCCAAAAAGCTAAAATACCTAGAAATATATAAAAGCAAGGAGGGAAAAGATCTCTACAAGGAAAACTACAAAAAAACCTGATGAAATGAACCCATAGAGGATACAAACAAATGGTAAAAGATTCCATGTTCATAGATTGGAAGAATCAACATTGTTAAAATGATCATATTAGCCAAAATAATCTACAATTCAACACAATCCTTATCAAATTACCAATATCGTTTTTCATACAATTAGAAAAATAACCCTAAAATTTATATGATACCAAAAAATAGCCAGAATAGACAAAGCAATCCTAAACAAAAAGAACAAAGCTGGAGGAATCACATTACCTAACTTGAAATTATACTACAAGGCTATAGTAACCAAATCAATATGGCACTAGTACAAAAGCAGATACATAGACCAATGGAACAGCATAGAGAACCCAGAGATAAGCCCAAATACATACAACCAACTGATCTTTGATGAAGCAGACAAAAACATACACTGGGGAAAGGACATCCTATTCAAATAATGGTGCTGAGAAAAATAGATAGCTACATGCAGAAAAATAAAACCTGATCCCCGTCTCTCTCCATATATAAAAATTAATTCAAGATGGATTAAATACTTGAATGTCAAATATGAAGTCACAAAAATTCTAGGAGAAAACTTAGAAAAAACTCTTCTGGACATCGGCCTAGATAAGGAATTCATGGCTAAAACTCCTAAAGCAAAAGCAACAAAATCGAAAATAAATAAGTGGGACTTAATGAAACTAAAAAGCTCTACAACAAAAGATATACTTGACAGAGCAAATAAGCAACCTAAAGAATGGGAGAAGATAATCACAAACTATACTTCTGAAAAAGGACTAATACACCGAATCTACAAAAGAACTCGGCCGGGCTCGGTAGCTCAGCCTGTAATCCCACCACTTTGGGAGGCCGGGGTGAGTGGATTGCCTGAGCCTGTGGGTTCAAGACCCACCTGGGCAACTTGGCGAGACCTCATCTCTACAATAAATCAAAAATTAGCTGGGCGTGGTAGCGTGCACCTGTAATTCCAGCTACTTGGAAGGATCGCCAGAACCCAGCAGGTGGAGGCTGCGGTGGCCAGGAGTGGCCACTGCACTCCAGTCTGGGTGACAGAGTGAGACTCCAACTCAAAAAAAAAAAAAAAAGAACTCAAATAAATCAGCAAAAAAAAAAAGCAAATAACTCCATTAAAAAGTGGTTAAATGGCATAAATATGTATTTATAAGAATATACAAATGGACAGCAAGCACATGAAAAAAAATGCCTACATTAAAACCACAGTAAGATACTATCTTACACCAGTCAGAATGGCCAATAAAAAATCCAAAAACAATAGATTTTGTCACAGATGCAGAGAAAAGCAAATTCTTATATCCTGTTGGTGGGAGTGTAAATTATTACAACCTCTATGGAAATTGGTACTGAATTTCTCAAAGAACTAAAAGTGGATCTACCATTTGATCTAGCAATCACACTACTAGATATCTACACAAAGGAGCAGAAGTTGTTAAAAAAAAAAAAGTCACCTGCACCCAAATGAATATTGCAGAACGATTTACAATTGCGATTATGTGAAATCAACCTAAATGCCCATCAAATCATCAGTGGGTAATGGAAATGTGGTATATATACACAGTGGAATACTATTTAGCCATCAAAAAGAATGAAATAATGTATTTTGAAACAACTTGGATGGAATTGGAGAACACCATCCTAAGTGAACTAACTCATGAACAGAAAACCAAACATCACATGTTCTCACTTGCAAGTGGGAGCTAAACTAAGGATCCGATAAGGCATAGAAAGTGATCTCATGGACATTGGAGATTCAGAAGGGGAGAGTGGAAAGTGTTGAAGTGATAAAACATCACTTACTGGGTACAATAGGCATGGGGAGATGGTGGGTATACTTAAAACTCAGACTTTTTCATCACTATACAATGCAACCATGTAACCAAAAACTAATTATGCCCCCTAAAGCTACTGAAATAAATCTTTAAAAAGAGAAATAAATAGGATACTATTCATATATTCAGAGCGATGTAAAAAAAATTTTTTTAAAGAAAAAAAATTTGGAACATATACACAATGTTATATTGTGCAGTCATAAAGACAAAAACTTCACAGCAACTTGGATGGACTTAGAGTCTATATTTTTTTTTTTCCTTTAGAAAACAGGATTTATTGAGAGGACAGAAAAGTTCCCACAGTGGGAGGGGACGCAAAGGGTTTGCCTTAGAGTCTATAATTATGAATAATCTATCACAGAAACAAAGAACAAAGTATCACGTGTTCTCATTCATAAGCCGACCTTGAACAACTATCATAATACTATAAGAAAGGGATTGGTAGTAGTGGGAAACTGCCAGGGAAGTGGGAGAGAGGGCACACCTCATCAGCAAGGGGACCTGCATAACAAACATTTGTATACCTAACCCTGAACTGTATCCCACATATTTAAAATTAAAAAGAAAAGTGAGCAGATTAAGAAAATTATTCTCACACCCACCTTTAGCCTGCTAATCAGCATTTTTTTTTTTTTTTTAGAATACCTGCAACTCAATCACTAGGTATTTACCAGTTATTATGCCAATTATTTGGAATCTTCAATCTTATTAGAACTTTTGAGGCACTTCTGATGCTGAATTATGAAGTTAGCAGTAGCTTGTTGTTTCATTTTACTTTATCATCTGTAAAGAGATTTTAAACATCAGACAGAAATGTTCAAACTCTTAGTTTCCACCTTCAGTATTCAAATGTTGTTTTCTTATTAAATATAAAATAAATTAATTAAGCAAAACATCATTTCATTTCTATTTGAATGTATTATGATAAAGAATAAACAATCTGGGTATGCAATAACTTCATTCTATTTGCTTCCACTCAGGGTGAAACAATTTTAAGTAAATAGTCATAAAACTTAGGGAAGTACTCATCAACACAGATAAACTATTTATACCTTTGTTAAAGTGATTTTTTAAATGAAAATGCTAGATTTTTGTATATGGCAAATTCCTGTCTACTTCCTGTAATTTTAAAAAAGTAATAGTGCTTCTAGGATATATGACTTTTAAATTATCTTCTCAGAACTAGAGCTAAGCTGAATGGTAATGGGTTGATTACTGAGAATGACTGTTCTAACTCAACTTTTTTGCTTTCACTTGTGTTTAATATGAAACCAAACTAAAAAGTTGTGAAAGACTGTGCTACAATTTAGGGAAAGGTGATGGAAACAGTTCTACAATGCTTTCCTGGAACTGCACAGAGACATGCAGGAGGCAGCCTCCACAGCTATAAAATATTCTGTATTCACCTTCTTACACTATGCCAGCCACTGTTGGAGGTGTTCCTCCACCATGATAACTGTTACAATGGAGACTACCAACATCATTACTAACTGAGCAATCACTTTCATTACTCCTGTTTGAGCCTTCATAGGCACTCACTTATGAGGGAGAATAATTTGCCTGGCTATCATTGTATACTTTTTAATGGAACTTTAAAGAGGTAGTGTAGGTGATCCTAGTAGTTAAAGGTCTAGATTTATAGATTCCATTATTTTGCATTGGATCATTATTAGGAATTTTTGGTTTTGTTTTTTCAAATACATATGTCCAAACATCAGAAAAGACCTAGTAAATCCCAAATTTTTTATGTCAGGTTGATTGCTTTATTTTTTCAATTTTGTATATTGTTTTAAAGTACCTAAATAGTAGGAGCAACCAAATAATACTTTGGTTATATGACAGTTTTCTAGAGCATTGCTTCTTTAAATCTCTGGTGAGGTACCAGTGTTTCCTATCATCAAAAACCAAAACTTGTATAAAATGCAGCTTAAAAAATGAGTAGAAAATGAAGCAAAACAAAAAGTCATAGAAGAAATACATTTTTATTAGATTCAGCAGATATATGATTACTCTGACAAATTGTTTTGAAGATTTTTAGACTGCTACTCTCAATTATTGTTTTATCTCTATTTGGACTGTTACCTAACAATTCAGGGATGAAAACTGTCCCTCTTATCTTCATTGAGTAGTTCTATTGTTCATCAATCAAATAGAGAAAGTATTACCTATCTCTTTTTCAGATGGTCAAAAGAAAGAAGAAATTAAAAAGAAATGTGAAACCATAAATTTTAAATCAATGTACGTGCTCATCTTTAAATTTCTTTAGTGATTAGTTCAATGTCATGTATATGGAATGAGACCAAAACTGTTTGTAAACATAAACTAAAAAAAAAAAAGTTCAGAATGTATACTGGTGCATTTTGCCTGTCTAAATAATTTTCAGTGTTTTTTTCCCCCTACCTGTCAAATGTCACACTGAAATTCTCATGACTAGTATAAAAAAATTTAACCTTAGAGTATGCTTTTTAGAATTTTTTAAAATAATATTTTCTAAAAAAAGGAAACCTTTTTTTACAACATAAGAGAGAAACAGAACTGTTATCAGTGGAAGACTAATACATAAGAGTATTGAATTCACGAATCATTCCTGATACACATTTACTTGACAAATTTTTCAAATAAAAGAAACCTATAACAAGTTGAAATATAGCTAATACACAGCTTTCCACTGAGGGTAATTGGGGCACTATTTCATTAGGGACTCCCCAAGATAATGTGTGAAACATGCTTAAGAATTAACCTAATGGAGAAATAGAAGGCTGTCCTTTATTCACTGATTCTGTCTTCATGGGTTGAGGGTTGCCGCAGAGGTATCACCTTTTTCTGCCTTTTAGGCTTGCCTGCACACCTTTCAGAAAGCACTCTTTCTACTGAGAAAGTTCTTAAGAAGAGAAGAGAAATAGAAACACGTATCCTCTCTAGTAGATAGGTGAGCTAATAAAATGTGGAAAGGAAATCAGTGGAGTATGCTCTCTACTTGAAGCAAATCTTCATGCCAGATTCTAGATTTAAAATAGTTACCAAGACAGGCATTGATTCCCCATAGAATTTATGGAATTTATCATAGCAGAGGAGACAGGTTTAAATTTTTTTTAATGACATATAATATATATCTATTATGTACAACTTTATTTAATTATAAGCAATAGTCAAATCTAGCTAATTATAAATGTATTACCACACTAAAATCTAATTATTTGATTGCATTTGGTACATTTATATAACAACTAACATTTTTGTCTTATCTATTACTTTTCAGAATAAAGAAATTGTGCTACTCCTCCTCATAATATGTTAATTTCAGGAGACTTTTGTTTTATAGAATTATTAAATAATAAACTTCTGTTGTTTTCAGCTGCCAAGTTTGTGAAAATTTCTTATAGCAGTCTTATAAAAATATTATAATGCAGAGTATCTTTGAAGATGCAACAATAGAATATGGTAAGATTTAACACCCATTCATAACAAAAATTGGTGCATAGTAGTCTAGAGTAAAAGTCAATCTCCTTTTGATGAGTACTAGCAAAAGTCTGAATAGTAACCAATGCATTTAATAATAAAATATTAAAAGTATTTTTCAAGATTGGTATTTTTACAAATTGCCCACCATTGCAATGTTTAGCCAAAATTTTAACACACATTAAGCTTGTTCTAATGAGTTCAATAAAATTCAAAGTAATGAAAATTAACATTTTAAAAATATATTGTAGGTATTTTCTGTCAACATGATTGCATTTATAGAAATCTAAAGTTAGTTTCAGTCAACTTATAGAGGCTGTGTACAAATTATCTTTGTGTCCTACAGTTCACGTTTTGATGTAAAGAGCCAAATTGCACCTCATTGTAATGCTAAAACCATACTGCAAAGTAAATATGGAAGATGGGTTACATCCCTGTTTACCCATTATACATACTTGTGTATCCCCTTATAAATATGTATAGTTTTTCCCCAAAACCTGCTGAATAGTATGATACAGACCATGTGAGACATAAAACCAAACTTGTTCTTAATCTCTTTGAAGGGAGAACACCTTCAGACTAAACTAGATACCTCTTCCCAAATTGCAAAATAATATAATCAATAAAAGTCTTTATTCTACTACTTAACCATCTTGGTAGTCTTTCAAAATCAGTCTTCATTGTGTTTTATTTCCATATTTGTTCTTACTCTCCTTATTTCCAGACCCTTCCCCCTCCATTTTCTATGCATCATATTTAATATATTACTAGATTATTTGCTGCAATGTGACTGACTGTTCTTTATTTCATGTTAATGAAATTAGTTTTACAGGGCTGAACAAACCTCAGAAGTGAATGGTGCTCCCACTGCCACTGAACAATGGAACTAAACCGAAAAGAATGAGATCTGTCACAAATGAAGAAAATTCAACAGAAGATCACAGGTAATTCCCAGTGTTACAAAGAGAAAATGCCTGAAAAATCAGATCTCAGAGTTCACACAATGGAAGTCACCAATAACTGGCCCCAGAATACAACAGGGATTAGCGAATGGATGGAAAGAATGAATTAGACTCAAGAAAGACAAGACACAACACTGAAAGAAGTTGTAACAGAGATTTTGGCCATAAAAATTTTAATTCAGGAAATAAATAAAAAGATGACAAGCCTGGAAAGCAGAATTAATCAAGTAAAGAAAGAATCTCAGAACTTGAAGACCAAAATATGGAATTAATCTGATAGTTTACCTCTGTAAGTTATTTGATGCTTTTTTTTTTTTTTTATCTCACTGCACTTAACATTCTTCCCTTCACATTAACTTGCATAACCAGTTGATCTTTTTACAATGGATCTTCTGCAGTTTCTTGGGGCTTCTTGTATTTGGATGCCTAAATCTCTGGCAAAGTCAGGGAAGTTTTTCTCCATTATTCCCTCAAATAGGTTTTCCAAGCCTTTTGCTTTATCTTCTTCCTCAGGACAGTTACTGTTCCTAGGTTTGGACATTTTACATAATCCCACATTTCTTGGAGATTTTGTTCCATTCTCTTGATAATTTTTTTCTTTATTGTTGCCTGATTGGGTTAATTCAAAAGCCTTGTCTTCAAGTTCTGAGATGCTTTCTTCTGCTTATTCTACTTTTAAAACTTTCCACTACATTTTGTATTTCCCTGAATCATTCTTTCATGTCTAGAATTTCAGCTTGTTTATTTTTTTACTTTTATTTCTTTAGGTGTCTCCTTGGAGAATTTTTCATTTATGTCCTGAATAGTTTTTTTTAAATTTCTTTATGCTGGCTTTCAATTTTCTCCTGAAGCTCATTGATCAATTTTATAATCAACCTTTTAAAATCTGTGTCTGGTATTTCAAATATTTCATTTTGGTTAGCCTCCATTGCTAAGGAGTTTTAATGGTCTTTTGGGGGGTGTTGGAGAACTCTGCTATTTCATTTTGTCAGGATTATTTTTCTGGGTTCTTTCTCATTTGAGTAGACTATTTCTTCGTATTTTAGGTTAATAGGGGCTGACATAGGCACTGGAGAGTTTCCTTGCTTATATATAACCTTGGTGTGGTGAGTTTTTCAATTGCCAACTGTAGCAGTTCTGTGCTGGGAATCTGCACAGAACTGCTGGAGTGGCTGGAATGTCTTGGAAAATGGTGTTATCTGGGGTCTGGGATCAGGACTTCCCCAAAGCTAAGGTATTATATCAGATGTGGTGGACTGTGCTGTTGACCTCCAGCCAGGAAGTGGTGCTTGTGGGGAAAGGCAGCTGCAATGGTGGCTGTGTGGTTTCTCCTTGGCGAATGTTGCTCCAAGAAAGTGCTCAACCAACCTAGGTGGAAGGTGGGGCTCTGGGGATTACCCAATTTCTCTGTTTTGAGCCTTCGAGGGGAGTTTGGAGGGGAAAGGAGCTCAAGCACCCTGCTAGTGTGCACACTTGGCTACCTTGGTGTGGTTTAGGATTGAGTCCCAAGCCACTGGAGTAACGCTGTTGTGCATGGCATGCACAGAAGAGTTTACATGGGGAATGAGAGATTGCTATGGCAATGTGTCCCACCAGGCGTCCCACTTTAACCTCAGGCTGTTTGCCTTTTGAATATCAAAGTTAAGTCAGCCTCAGGTGTTTTCATGGCAGCCCACCCCAGCTGAGGACGGTCTGCTGCTGAAAAGTTTGCCCTCGGGGCCTGCCCTATCCCAGGCCAGCTAGAAAGCAGTCATGCAAGGGTTGAGTTCCTGGGATATGATGGATGGTGCTGCACCACTCCATGTGGGTTTCAGCAGAGCACAGCTGTGGGTTAGGCAGTTTCCCATCAGAGATTGGAGTCCCACAAGTCTCAGGGGCCCTCCAAGTCCACAGTAGGAGCACAGAACTCCTGAATTTCCCTCTCTCACCTTCCCCACTGCATCCAGAGACTGCTGGTGGTCTGTGATCCAGGTAAGAATGTAGCTAGTTCCAGCCCGGGTCAGTGGATTTTTTCCTCCTTTTTGCACTATGTTGTTGTTGCTTCTTTGATGAGTTGTGAGGTGTGCTGCTGGTCTTGTTCCTCTCTGGGTGCTGAGGAAGCTCTTTCTATCTTGGTTTACTTTATAGGAGAAACACACTCTAGCTGCCTCACGTCAGCCATCTAAATCCAACCTCCCCACCCCAACAAGTTTTTAAAATATGTTATATCCAGGTTCATTAGGGGACACTTCTTGAGGTCAGGAGATAATTCTGTATTTAGTCTAAATTATACACAAATAATAAAAACTCAAAAACAACGGTGAGGACTGGAATCCAATAACAGGTGTGTATAGTTTTCTTTTGAAATATAATTTCTCTCTCTCCAGGCCCTCATTTTAATCAAAGACAAATAATATTAGGATTGACTTGTGTGCAGATAGGTTTTAGTCTTATTATAGCTGGCCTGATTATTTATCATTTGACAATATTTCCCATACAGTTTTACCAAATCCTACCATGGATGTCAAAAGGTTCACAAAATTTTATCAAATCTGAATCACACATCCTCTTATTTATTTATTTTTGAGAGGAAAAGCAAATGGTAATATCATATATATAGTATAAGTCTACATTAAGATAATGTGTTTAAAAAGATTTTTAAAAGTACAAAACATTGTTTAGAAATACATACCTTCATAAAAGTGTAAAAACATGCATTAGAATGATAAACACCAAATTCAGGACAAAAGGGAATGGATTCTTTTGGGAAACAGTATGCATTAGCTATATTTATGCATTTTTTTATTTTAGAGTTGTGGGGTACATGTGAGGATTTCCTATGTAAGAAAATTGCATGCAGGTGAGGCTGGGCTTCTTAGTGGACCCTTTCTCCCTTGATAGTGTACCTGGTACCCAATGTGTTGTGTGCCCCTTATCCCTTCTCCCCCACTCTGTTAGCAGTGTCTAGAGTCTGTTGTTCTCACCTTTGTGCTCATGTGACCAGTAATCAGGGCCTGCTTATGGGTGAGAACATGTTGTATTCAGTTTTTTGTTTCTGTGATAGTTCACTTAGTATGATGGTCTCCAGGTGCATCCACGTTGCTGCAAAGACATTAATTTGTTTTTCTTTATGGCTGCATAATATTCCATTGCATATATGTACCACATTTTCTTTGTCCAGTCTACTTTTGATGGGTATCTGGGTTGGTTGCATGTTTTTGCTGTTGTGAATAGTGATGCAATGAACATATATGTGCAAGTGTCTTTTTGGTAGAGCAATTTATGTTCATCTGAGTGTATTCCCAGAAGTAGATTGCTGGATCATATGGAAGCTCAATTTTTAGTTCTTTGAGAAAATGTTACACTGCTTTCCACAGAGCTAGAAGTAGCTTACATTCCCACCAGCAGTATAGAAGTGTTCTATTTTTGTTGCAGCCATTGATTTTTTAATGATAACCATTCTTTCTGATGTGATATCTCATTGTAGTTTTGATTTGCATTTCTCTGATGATTAGTGAGGCTGACCATTTTTTCACGTTTGTTGGCTGTTTGCATATCTTTCTTTGAGAAGAGTCTGTTCATGTCTTTTGCCCACTTTTTAATGGGTTTTTTTTTTCTATCACTTTGAGTTCCTTGTAGATCCTAGATGTTAGGCCTTTGTCAGATGCAAAGCATGCAAATATGTTTTCCCATTCTGTGGAATGTCTCTTTACTCTCTTGATGGTTTCTTTTGCTGTGCAAAAATTTTTAGTTTGATAACGTTCTACCTTTCAATCTTAGCTTTTGTTGCACTTGCTTTTGACAACTTGGCCATGAATTCATTGCCTACTTTGATGTCCAGGAGAGTGTTCCCCAAGTTTTCTTATAAGATTCTTATAGTTTGAGGTTTCACATTTAATTTCTTGATCCAGTTTGAGTTAATTTTTGTATATGGTGATAGTTAGGGGTCCAGTTTCATTCTTTTGTATGTGGTTAAGACAGTTTTCTCAGCACCATTTGCTAAATATTGTTTCCTTTTCCCATTTTTTTTGTCAGCCTTGTCGAAGATGAGTTGGTTGAAGTTATGTGGTTTTATTTCCAGATTCTCTTTCCTGTCCCATTGGTCTATGTGTCTATTTCTATACCAGTACCATGATGTCTTAGTAAAGTCTAGAAGTGTGATTCTTCCAGCTTTGTTCCTTTTGCTGAGGATTGTTTTAGCTATTCAGGCTTGTGTTTTCTTCTGTATGAATTTCTGTATTGTCTTTTCTAGGTTTGTGAAAAATGATGCTGTCAATTTGATAGGAATTTTGTTGAATCTGTAGATTACCTTGGGTAGATAGTTATTTATTTAACTAGGATGATAAACAAAATACCTCAAAAGCAATACAGAAAGTTTCATGGATGTAAAAACCTTAAACCCTTGTTTTTGAATCAGGGCCTGACTGGAGTGCAGTGGCATCATCATGGCTCACCACACCACAACCCCTAAGCTTAAGTCATCCTCGTCATCAGCCTCCTGAGTAGCTAGGACTACAGGCATGCGTCACCATGCCTGACTCATTTATTTTATTTTATTTTTGTAGAGATAAAGTCTTGCTATGTTGCCCAGGCTGGTCTCAAACTCCTAGGCTCAAGAAATCCTCTTGCCTCAGCCTCCATACATGCTGGGATTACAGAAATGAGCCAACATGATCAGACAGAAGCCTTAACCCTTTTAAGCTCAATTTTTTTGAGTAATTAAAAAGCCCAATAAAGACAATGTAGGAATTATCTTGATAAAACATAAAATCTTTGTTTTTAGGTCAGTCTTCAAAAAGATAAAGAAAAACCTGTGATGTCATTGCTTTTCCTAAAAGCAATGAATGACCCTGATTATGTCCAGGGTCATGAGTGAACATTATATTATAGAGGAAAGTTAATAGGAAACTGGTACCTTGGGGAGGGAGACACATGGCTCTTAGTGACAGCATGGGAAGTTTCCTGTTAACATGAAACAATTCTGACATTTCAAAAAGTCAAGAGCACAAAAGCATGTTATGATTTGAGAAACACATTGTTTTTCTAGACTTCCAAGTTTAACATTTTAGCATTATGCCATAATAGCAAAATTAGAACCAGGGGGAAAAAACTGACAAAAAAAGTTGAAAGAGAGAGTTATCATCCCAGCCAAGCAAAAAGACATACCTTTTCAAGGGTTAAAGGAAAAGAAAACAATAATATATGATCTACAACTAATATATAACAAGGTACAGGAAAAGTTGAACTTCTGAGATACAAATCTGAGACGTTTAAAAAGAAATCGTTTTCAGAATTAAAAGTCAGCATTTCTTGCAACCTCACTGAGAGCAAATCAATATGTCAAGAAAACCTTTTTTAACCAAAATTTTTAGTTTTGTATTAGTGTATTTTTAATATCACAACTGATTTTAATAAGACCTTAACCAAAGATATTCAATCTCAGTTTTGACTGCAAAGTAAGATTTCCATAAACCTTTTATAACCTCTTACCATTTTTTCCCATTTTCTTTTCCAACTTTCTAATTTCCATTCAGTTTTATCTACCATTTTTATTTATTCGATTTGAAATAATCCTTAAACACTTCTAAACTAGGTAAAATTACTTTCTCTTAAACAAAAACCGTATTCCCATGTCTTATAACTTTCCTTAACAAAACCATATCCTATTTTACTTATACATTTTGTATATAGAATTGCCTTTCTTGTATCTAGTAGTCTCAGCAATACATATCAATCACAATATTAACTCTTAGTAACCCTTATTTACAATTATTATTTTTTTGAGTCAGAGTCTCACTCTGCCATCCAGGCTGGGGTGCGGTGGCATGCTGCTCACAGCCATTGCAGCCTCAACCTGCTGGGCTCAGGTAATCCTTCTGCCTCAGCCTTCCAGGTAGCTGGAATGACAGGCATGTGCCACCATGTCTGACTAATTTTTTGATTTATTGTAGAGATGAGGTCTCACCAATTTGCCCAAGCTGGTCTCAAACCTGTGGACTCAGGCAATCCTCTCGCCTCAACCTCCCAAAGTGCTGGGATTACAGGTTTGAGCCGCACACCCAGTTAGTAACCCTTATTTTAGTGAAAAATCTAGGATGCAAAAAAAAAAATCTTAAAATTTTGGCCATATATCAGTACTTTATATATAAGAATCATTTATAATCCTTAAAATCATGTTTCCTTATAAATTTTCTTAATTGGACATGACCCAGATAATCAATGAGTATCTATAATTTCATTTATAGACATTTATCCCATTTATACTGTATTTATTTTAGCAGATTATTTATGAAAACTGAGATATTAGACAAAGCTAGTCATCATTTCAAGTTATTTCCTTGTTAACCATTTTATAGCCTGTGGATACCAAGTGTTCACCTAAGTAAGAAATTTAAAATTAAATACGCGAGTATTGCCGGGCTCGGTGGCTCAGCCTGTAATCCCGTGCTTTGGGAGGCCGAGGTGAGTGGATTGCCTGAGCCTGCGGGTTCAAGACCCACCTGGGCAACTTGGTGAGACCTCATCTCTACAATAAATCAAAAACTAGCCGGGCGTGGTAACGTGCGCCTGTAATTCCGGCTACTTGGAAGGCTGAGGCAGAAGGATCGCCGGAGCCCAGCAGGTCGAGGCTGCGGTGGCTGGGAACAGCCACTGCACTCCAGTCTGGGCGACAGAGTGAGACTCCAAGTCAAAATAAATAAATAAATAAATAAATAAATAAATAAATAAATAAATAAAAGTGAGTATTTTGCCAGTAATGCAGAAGATTCCATTATTTTTGTGAAATCGGCAATAATAAATTAGTCTTATTTGTCAAAAAATCATATAAGCAAAGATTATTTTGTTTTTGGCTGGGTTTGTAACTTTATAACTTTCATGCCCAACCCTGATATCTTAAAATATGTATCAGATGCAAATATTAACTAACTAGTGAACAGGCAAAAATTTATGCTGACAATTCGGAAGACATTTTTATTTTTTTTTTTTATTTTTATTTTTTTATTGTGATATTAAGGGGTACATTTAAGGGTTAGGTACACAAATATGTCTCATTCAGGCACCCTTGTTTGTAAGAAATGTCCCCCCATCCCCAGACAGGTATTTACTGCCATTAATTGCTTCCCCTATCC
>CAUYQG010138777.1:0-30469 GCA_963574415.1 Tarsius wallacei | reverse complement strand
GCAACCCACTTTCCCCTCCCCCGCCCTGTGCGTTTTTTTTGTTTGTGTGTGTGTGTTCCCCCCACCCCAACCCCTTTTTTTTTTTTTTTTTTTTTTTTTTTTTTTTTTTTTTTTTTTTTTCACTGGAAGAGGTCTTTTTAATGCAGCCTTTGGATATACCAAAATATAAGAACTCCATTTCTAAGAGACAAAAATACATCCCAGGTTTAAAAGAATAGATCACCTTTTACTCTGATTATCAATCCATTAGCCTCTAGGGAAATCTCTATTTCCTAGTCCTGAAATATAGACTATAAGGCAACAAGATGTACAAATGTCCCCTGCCTTCCCCCACTTCTCCCCACCCTGTACTCTAAAGTAATTTTTTTCCAATGACCATTGTAGACTTCCCTATATAAGGCAGTAATTAAAAAAGGAGATTCTCCCACAGAGTTGAAACAGTGGACAAGAAAGACAAGAGACAAAAGAAAAACCTCCTAAATTACAAGTGCAATACTATATGATGAATGGATTCATTCTGTTTGTCAGAATATCAAGCTTTAATCTAATGCAATGTGATATATGCTATGAACCAATATATTGTTGACAATTTTCCTCTTTTCTGAATGGGAATTTTTATTAGTTACTCCAATCTTTTCCCACCATTGTATACAGTATGCACGTGGAGCAAATAAATTGTCATTTTTAGGATATGTCACTACACTGTGAGATGGCTACCTCTTGACTTGATAGCACATAACCCAGTGATCTTGGACTTGGTTCTGGTTTCAGTAACTATATGAGATATTGAATAGCTTCCCTTGGAAGAGGGATGTGAGTGTGATTCATGTACATTTTAAACTAAGTGTACAAAAGGAGAGTATTATATATGATAGCCAAAAGGGTGGTTTTTAGTGAATATTTTTAAATGTTCATTTTTTCTTCCCAATTGTTTATTAGCCATGTAGCTCTTCTGATTTGCCTAAACCCATTAATATAAGTCTTTCTCTCTTGTCAAAAGTGGTTCAATTAGAATAAATTTAAGACTTCTGTTCAACATATTTCAGAAAGAAGCTTTTCTCTGTCCTATGTGTAAGCACAAAAACATATAGTCCCATTTGTTATTAGTCGCTATCATGTGACCACATGCACTTGAGGATAATAGTTTTTAATATCCTTTGTACTTCTCTCAACTAAGATGAGCATCTCCTTTAATCAATTCTGGTATTTCTGGGACAATCCGGTTTGTCTGTGTTGTTTTTCAGTGTGCAATACTCCACATATAGCCTTACCAGGGAAATGTGCGGCAGGATTTTCTACATAGAAGTCTCTGATGGAAAAAGAATTGGCTAGAATCTCAAATTTCACAGTGACTACAGACATCATACCACACTCCCTTGGGGCATATGTAGCACAGTATGAATAATTTAGAGAAATAAGCTTTATTTCTACTCATGACTTTGTCCCCAAAGCGCTATTAGGTACAATCCTGATGAACAGACCTGGACAACACGTGAGTCCAAAAGTTTGCTTTTGCTTTCTAGATTAAGGGCTTGGATGAGAGGCAGTCTAAAACCAGCCCCCTTGGTCATTTTCTTCATATCCATTTTCTTTGTCTTGAAACAGAAAGTTAGAATACTCACAGCAAGAAGATGCAGGGAAAAGTGAGTCCAAAAAACACGAGTTAATTTTCTTAAACACTGGAGCTTACTTAAATTGTTTTTTCCTCTGGATCCAACATTTCTCCTGTTCCACCAAGCAAAGATGAGGAAAGTGCCTCTAAAACATGAAGAGGTGCAGGTCTATCTTACTCCATCAGATAAATGAGCAACCAGGCCTTATGGGGAAATAGCACTAGGAATTTCAAAACAGTCAAGAAACAAGGCAATTTCTTTCTCATTTCCTCTTTCTCTGAAACCACAAAATCTTTTGGCTCTTCTTTCTGCCTGTCTTGCTCTTTTCCATTTATGCTTTCTCTGCTCTACTTAAACGCCGTCGTTGTCATCTCAACCCCGACTTTACATACATTACAAACTCAACAACTGATGCTCACTGATCTACTCTCTTTAGATACAACTTCCAAATTCCAAAACAGATAATATAATAGGGACAGACAAGATTTTAGAGAGCTCCTTCTGACTGAGACGTCAGTCCTTGTCTGAACATGCTTTTCTGTAAAAGCCACTCCCTGTGAGCGATGAAGTGTTTAAAAAGATACTGTGAATTATTATAACTGTATAACTCTGATGATCAGAGTGGCTTCTTATTGCAAGTCAAATGAAGATGGTGAGAAGAATGCAGCTTCACAGACAGAATATCACAGTAAAACAAGGATCATATGTAAAATTGTTATTAGTCATGATTTCAGTTAGCTTATCAAATTAGCCCTAAAAGGCAATGAGTCTGTTAAGAATGGAATGTAGCTCCAGTTAGTTTTAAAGAAAAGTTAGTATCCAAATCATGTGTTTTTGCCAAGAAAGGCTTTGGTCAGATGGGTTCTGATTTCATCTACTTTCATGACTTCACATCACAAACACACTTCTTACGTGTATTTAGAAATCTGCATTTCTTAAAAAGTTCTCATGAGATGATTTGTTTGTTTATCTATAACCTCCCAATAGACTACAACACTGACAGAAGAGGACAAAAATTATTTACTTGTCTGTTACCCACATTTTACTCTCTGCCTGTGTTAGCATAGATAAGCAAGTTTGCTAAATGAATAAATTAAATGAAAGTGTAGTCAGCTTGAAGATCCAGTAAAAGAGAGGAGAAGAAACTTAAAAAAAGAAAAGGATGAAGGTGAGTCTTGTTGTGATGCAAAAACATCAATTTTGCTTACTTGATATTTGGTCAAAGATTGATTTTGGAGAGGGAGAAGAAGAGAACTAACTTGAAAAGGTATATAGCTTTTCAGCAGATATCTTTTGTTCAACAGATTCAACAACCAAGGTTCTGATTCTATGTCACTCTGGTATCTACCATCACTTTAGATTTCAAAGTTAGCTTGTAGTATTTGATTATTTCCATTCAAACACTTTGCCTTCATGTTGGGTGTCTGTCTTCCAGCAAAAGGTAAAATTGGAGTGTAGCTGCATATATACAAGGGAAAATCCCCCCAAAACAGAATTATATTTTGGAGGGTGAACCCCTTGTAATACAGGCTTCCTCTACTAGGTAAGAGGTCTAGGAATGCATTGGTATCAGTGTACCAGTTAGTGCTGTTGTGAAAGACTGCATTTAGCTTCGGTGAACATTTTTGGAGATTCTGTCATTGTGTTTGCCCATTTCATGATGGGTGATTTATGAGAGCACCTGCTCTCATACACTGAGTGTTCAGCAGTTTTTGGCTAAAAATGGCATAACTGCCATGTCCCACCCTCCCTATTCACCCAATTTTGCCCCGAGCAACTTTGTTTTTGTTTGTTTCCTTGATTTTAAAAAAGTCCTCAAAGGAAAACGTTTTGCCAATGTGAAAGAGATGAAACAAAAAATGGTAGAAGCACTAAAAGTCATCAAAATCGATGAGTTCAAAAACTGTTTTGAGCAGTGGAAAAAGCATCTTGATAGGCATTCTACATTAAACGAAGAGCACTTTGAAAATGACTGAAGTTGGGCGACCCCTTCGGGTCCCCTCCTGCTGTGGGAGCTTTTTTGTCTTCTCAATAAATCCTGCTTTATCACTTTAAAAAAAAAAAAGAAAGAAAAGAAAGTGACTGAAGTTTAAACATGTAAGAATAGATACAGTTTCAAAAAATAAATTCCCATTTTGGGAGGGTCTCCCCTCGTATGCTCAAATGTTTGTCTATTCCAAAAAACAAAAACAAAATACTTAGAAGTACAGTTTATGTTTAGTCAATGTTGCTTTACTTTTCTTTAAAAATATTATTTTAAAAGAAACAGCATAGATTAACAACTCATCACACCTAAATGACATTTATGGTAAAAGAAGATTTACATGAAGCCTGTTTGTGGTCACTGCTTAAACAAATCTCAATTTTCTTTTCTTCTTTTATGTTTTTATTTATTCTTTCATCCTTATACAATACTATAAATCATTTGAATGTAAACATTCAAACATGGCAGATAAAGCTGAAGAAACCTTGGATTTTGTTTCTATTGTAAGGAAAACCACTTTCTGTCACTTATACTGTGACTTGTTACTAGGTCTTCACTGCTTATTCTGCCTACTTTGGGTAAAAGTCCCTCACAACCAAGCCTCACTCTCTTAAGAATCTCATAGCTTCCTCCCCCTGCAATGTTCCTTTGGTAACTTGTGTGGAACACATTTGTGTGCCTCAAACTAGCCTGATTCTGTATGTACTGCTTTTTTAGCTTGTTATTTTCTTCCTCCTCTTTACCTGGTGTACTCCAATTCTTCTTTCCCTGCTGTGATCAAATGTCACCTCATTTCTGAAGTCTTCCTTGTATCTGTAAATGTTTTTGTAAAATAAAGGATCTTGGATAAATTGATCGCATAAAATTTCTTGGGTATAATTTTCGGTTTTATCTCTTACAAGCTACCTTAGACTAGTTGACTTAATTTCCTTGAGCCTCTGTCCCCTCATTTGTAAAATAAGTATGAATGATATTAATACCTACTTAATAATGCTGTTTGTAGGATTAAATGAGTTAACAGATGTGAAACACTGAGATCATGCCTGGAAGATAGTGAGCACTTGATAACTGTTAGTTATTATTGATATTGTAACATCATTAATTAGAATACTTTCCACATTTTATGATAACCTTTTCCTGTCTGCCTACCTTCTCCAGTCCTCAAGGTCTGCACTCATGCCATCATTTACTTTGTTTCACTCTCACTTCACCTTGCCCTGATCAAATTCTAAAATATACACACTAAGTTCAATGCCTGCCGCTCAGAGGGCACTCCATGAAGAAGAAAGCATGACATGGAGTCAAGCTCCTTAGTAACAGAAATCTTTAATCTGGAGCATTACACAGCATGCTTTTAGAGGCTTCTCCATTCTAACCCTCAGCCTGCAGGCTATCATGCTCTCTCTTTCCCTTGGAACCAAATAAAAAAGAGAGGCTTTTGCTATTTGGCTTCCAGATGCAAGCAAGTGATGTTGAGTCCACATCATGCCTCAAGAGGAGATTGCTGTGGCCCCTGGCTCTACACTTCTCTTCATTCCTTGCATCTCACTTTCTCATTAGTTACAATTCCACCTTATCGATTGACTTTTTTATTGTAGAAAGTTTTCCTATAGAAGCAGCCTTCTAAGCAATGTTAACAAAGTGCCTCAGACCTCTGGTCCCAATTGATTCTGGTTTAAAGGTCTATGTTTTCACTCTTTCTTTCCTTCACTAAAATTTTGAAAACAATTAAAGCAAACAAAATAGCTTTCCTGCCAATTTTTAGCATGCTTCCCTCACAGTCAACTTGACTCAAACTCTGTAGCTTTTGCCTCAAGGGAATGACATTTTAAAGTTTCTCTTATTGGTGCATTTCAACTGTGTGGATTCTGTTTCCCCAAAATTTAAAAAAGTAAAAATGCACCTGCAAGAATCATAATTAAGGTAAAGAGATGCATTTAATGAAATGTTACTATTAAATGACACCAACAAGCAGATTCATAACCTACATTACTTTGTGGTTCATTAGAAAAGTGAATACATTTTCCTAGTTTCGGGTGAAACCACTAGAAAGTTCTTCTGGCAGTGAGCTGGGATATTTATGGGGAATGTTCAGAAAAATGAAAATAGTTAATATTTAATAAGATGCATGCTGCTATAATGCTACCATAAAATTAGAGTAGCTTATAGAAATGTTATAGAATGAATCTTCCTCTATACTGGCCAGTAATTCAAATAATATATTTTATTAAAAGGTCAAGCAATGTTTTAAACTAATGCACAAATTCCCAATCTAGAAAACTGCTATTGCTCTTTTATTTTCTACTTCAGTATTTTATTTTCTACTTTAGCATTTCCATCCACTGCAAAATATTTTTGAAGAGAATTTTTAAAGAATTCATAAAGCATTTAGCAGAGAAAAAGCCAAAGTATTATTTAGCTTCAGAATAAACTGGCAGTTACTAGTGGTTCTCATTTAAGCTTTTTAAGGAACATACATTTTGACCTTTCTCAATGTTCCTGACTTCTGGAAGAATGAACTGTTTATCTCAAAAACTATTGAGACAATCTTAGGATCTCAGGCTGTTCGGAAAAGTAGCTGTGCAAAACTTTTTAGCAGATAAAAACAAAAAGCATTGCATTGGACTGGGAGTCAGATCTGGAATTTAACTGCTAAATTATGAGGATCATGCTACTTAATTTCACCAAAAAATGAGAGTAATAAAGCATTTTATTATTCTCATAGGATTGCTGCCTCAAATGTGAAGACAGATGTATGCTTGTAAATATAGAGTGTAAATAAAATAGTATAAATATTAGCTTTGTTATTTACATTATTTATATGTATATTTATTATTATTATTATCATTTCAAATCATACCATTACTACTGCTTTTCAATGGTGATAGGGTTGGCATGTGTTCAATACTACGAATAAGTTCCTATGGAAATTTTTTTATAAGCAGAGATATATTTTAAGAGTTGATGTCTACTGACCTAAGACAATTTTGACATTCAGCAAATGGCAGGTTGTGAGTAATAGTAGTGTCCTGTAATTACAGGCAAGTTGGGCCTTTACGTCTCCTCCTCTGCAAATTTGCCAAAAGCACCACTCTCTGCCCTAGGCCTTCCAACTGGTACCTCATGTGAAAGATTCACCAAAAGGCAGACTCAGTGATGTTCTGATCACAGGATTAAAAAATAATGAAGCTGTAGACCTCAAACACTGTACAAATGGTCCTACAGTGCCTTGTTTTATTCTTATACCTTGTTCATTCAAGGGCAATGGGACTTATACAAATCTGCATTATCAGTTACCTATTTTGAACATGGTACATTTTGTCAGTGGAAAAGTATTTCTATTATCCCTTTTGCTTAATTAATAAATTATTTCATGTAGATTTCAATCATGATATTTGAAGTGTTAAGTAATCAAGATTTTCCACATTCACATATTACTTGGCCTTTATTTTAATACATTTAATGAAAATTCCACTGCAAACTATACAATAAAGTGTCATTTTACAGTTATATGAAAATATACTACGTTCTACACTAAGTACTATTATCAAGGTCTCATGTGTGTTTGTGTTTTAAACAAGTACTTTAAAGAATACTTAAGGCATATAAGACACAAACATCATTCATTTTAATAAATATTTCTTGAGGACTTACTATGTAGCAAGCACTATGCTAGGTCTGGAGGTGGTAAAAACTAGGAACGATATAAGTTCTCATTGCCTTATAAGGAAACAAGTATTAAACTGGTAAGTACCAAAAGTAGAGTGTGATTGATTCCGTATCTTGACTATTGTGAATAATGCTGCAATGAACATAAGAGTACCAATATCTCTTTGGCAAAATAATCTAATTTCCTTTGGATACATTATCCAGTAGTGGAATTTTCAGATCACATGGTGGTTCTGTTTTTGTTTGAGGAATGTTCATGCTGCTTTCCACAATGGCTTTACAAATTTACATTCCCACCAGCTGTGTGTAAATGTTCTCATTTTTTGACATCCTTGTCAGCAGTTATCTTTTGATTTTTTTTTTGTTGTAGCCATTCTCACTGCAATGAGGTGATAGCTTATTATAGTTTTTTTTTAGAAAGTAAATTAGAGAGAGAGAAAGAAAGGAGGTAGAGAGAGATAGCTTATTATAGTTGTGATTTGCATTTCTATGATGATTAACGATGTTGAACATTTTTTTCATATATCTGTTGGTCATTTTTAGGTCATCTTTTGAGAATTCTTTATTCAGGTCTTTTGTCCACTTTTTAATTGAGTTATTTGTTTTTTATTGCCAAGTTGTATGAGTTACTTATATTATTTTGGACATTGACCCCTTATCAGATGTATAGCTTGCAAATATATTCCCCTATTCTGTAGATTGTCTCTTTGATCTGTTAATTGTTTTCTTTGATGTGCAGAAGGTTTTTAGTTTGCTGTAATCCCATTTGTCTGTATTTGTTTTAGCTGCCTGTACTTTTGAGGTTTTGCTGTAAAAAAAAAAAAAAAAAAACCTGCCCAGGCTAATATCATGGAGCTTTCTCCTTATATTTTCTTCTAGTAGTTTCAGTATTACATTCAAGTCTTTAGCCTGTGTTGAGTTAATTTTTGTGTATGGTGAGAGATAGAGGCCTAATTTAATTCTTCCTTGTATAGATGTTCAGTTTTCCTAGCACAGTTTTATGAAGATTTTTTTTTCTCAATGTGTGCTCTCGGCACTTTTGTTGAAAATCAGTTGACTGTGGATGTATGGATTTATTTATTGGCTATCTATTCTGTTCCATTGGTCTATGCATCTGTTTTTATACCAGTATCATACTGTTTTTGTTACTATTTCTTTGTAGTATGTTTTGAAGTCAAGCAGTGTGATGCCACCAGCTTTGCTCTTTTTGCTCAAATTTGCTTTACCTATTTGGTAGCTTTCATATAATACAAATTTTAGAATTGTTTTTCTATTTCAGTGAGAAATGTCTTTGGTATTTTGATGGGAATTGCATTGAATCTGTAGATCACTTTGACTAGTATGATCATTTTATCAATATTAATTCTCCCAGTTCATGAACACATGATATCTTTCTATTCTGTGTATGTGTTTCTCCAATTTCTTTCACCAATGCTTTACAGCTTTCATCATTGAGATCAATCACCATCTTGGTTAAAATTATTCCTATGTATTTTAATTATTTTGTAGCTTTGTAAATGGGATTGCTTTTTTGATTTCTTTTTCAAATAATTTGCTATGATTTTATAGAAAGGTTATTAATTTTGTTGATTTTGTATCCTGCAACTTTACTGAAATGTTTTATCAGTTCTAATGGTTTTTTGGTGAAGTCTTTTGGGATAGATATATAGATATATAGATATTGATATATACAGGGATATATATATATATATATATATATATATATACACATAGACATATAGATATAGATATATTCATGCCATCTGCAAACAAGAACAATTTGACTTTCTCCTTCACAATTTGAATGTCCATTATTTCCTTCTCTTGCCCAGTTGCTCTGGCTACCTACTTCCAGTAACAAAAGTGGTGAAAATGGACCTTCTTGTCTTGCTCCAGGTCTTAGATAGGAAGCTTTCAACTTTGATCATTCAGTATGATGTTTGCTGTGGGTTTGTTATACATGGTCTTTATTATGTTAATGTATCAATCTTCTATACCTAATTTCTTGAGAGTTTTTATCATGAAGGGATGTTAAATTTTATCAAAATTTTTTTTCTGCCCAAGGTCCATTCACAGATGAATGGATAAAGAAAATATGTAACAGAGTGCTACTCATCCACCAAAAAGAATGAAATCCTGTCATATGTGGCCACATCGATAAAACTAGAAGACATTACGTTAAGTGAAATAATACAAGCATAAAAAGATAAATACTGCATGAACTCACTCACATGTGGAATATAAAAAGTTATTCTCATAAAAATAGAAAGTAGAAATAGTTATTACCAGAAGATGGGGAGAATAGGGAGGAGAGAGGATGGGACGAAATTTTCCAGCAAGTACAAAGGTACAGTTAAATAGAATAAGTTCTGATGTTCTATCACATAGTGGAATGGCTAGAGTTAACAATAAGTGATATTTCAAAACAGCTACAAAAGAGTTTCTGAATGCTCTCATCATAAAGAAATAATAAATGTTTAAGTTGATGGATATGCTAACTACCTTGATCATTACACATTATATACATGCAAGGTTAAGTATCCTGTATCCAAAATTCTTGAGACCAGAAGTGTCTCAAATTTTGAATTTTTTAAAAAACTTTGGAATATTTGCATTATACTTACTGGTTGAGCATACCAAATTCAAAAATCCAAAACCTGAAATGCCCCAATGAGCATTTCCTTTGAGTGTCACATTGGTGCTCAAAAGGTTTCGGATTTGGGAACATTTTGGATTTTGAGTTTTTAGACTTGGGATGCTCAACCAGTATCAAAACATAGCATTGTACCCTTACTTATGTGTCATATTTATTATTATTTGTCAATCATAAATTTTTATGTTTCATTATTATCTGTCAATCATACATTTAAAAAATATGGTGTGATATTTGCTATGAAAAATAAAGTAGAAGGTTATGAGAACCTTTAAAATATATAAACAGCATATTAGAAGAGGTAGAAATAATTCATCTTACGAATTCGAATTACAAATACTGAGCTTTCAAGTTAATTTCTTTCCTTTTTTAATGTTTTTACATTAAAGATGAAGATAAAGGGCAAAAGCACTTCTTACTGGGAAAATAACTTTATGTGCCATTGAGTAGTTTCACTGACTGAAACTATAAAGCAGTCTAACAACTGAATGTCACAGGAATTAAAGGCACTTCTATTGAGTCAATAAGTCAATACATTACTTCTGTTCTCCTGAGGAAACCAGCATGCTGTATGCTCAATTCAAGATACAATAACATTTTTCAGTAACTAGTGAGGAAAACAACTCTGACAAAGAGAAAAAGTTTTGAGTTTTAAATGATTCTTTTCTGAAATTTTTTTACTATAGTATATTATAAATTTAAGCAGAAAACATCAGTAGACTTCAATTATACTATGGAGAATAATCTTAAAGGCAGGTTTTGGTTGAATAAATTCTGGTTGTGCTGAGGCCTGATTTCTTTACCCATTTAATGTTTTTTTTTATTAATTGATTTGAATTTCCTTTTGCCAGTACTTAGCACATTATTTTCTGATGCTTTTTATTGCAGTTTTAGAGCTCTTTTAATTTTTATATGCATTTTATCAAGTGCATATATTACATACTCTATTAAATATACATAATGTGAATGTCTTTACATTTAACCATTAAAATACAGTATAAGAACTATGAGGTTCGCTGATTAGCAGAAAATTGTTAAATGCCATCTATTCATTTTACTTTTTTCATAAAATGGGGAATAAATGAATAATGCAATTTTTAAGAAAATAAGCTACATTCAAATTATTCTCAACGTCTTCGATCTAATTACTAAAATGCTTTTTCATACACTTTGATTTATTTGATCTTCCAAGATTCTAGCAAACAATATTAAAATCAGCAAAATGCATATAAAGAAAAAACTAGCAAGTATATTGGGATTGATTTTGAACCCCTTCTCCCCCTTTTTCCTATCACCCAGTATTGTAAACTCTAATCAAAAAAAGAATACATTGAAAATTGTGATAGAAATAAAAATTTTTAATTTTAATTGTAGGGTATCTTTCCCTGATATCTAAGATAACACCACTGCAATACTGACATCAAAAATCTCATTGTCTCTATGTTTTTACAGATATTATTATTCAGCAAACTCAGTAGCTCAAAGAACCTGCATAAGCCCTTTGTCTCTTCGACTCCTTGATTTATTTAACAATATTTGTCAAGTATTAACCATGTCCCAGATACTGTTCTGGGTGTAAGTGTTAAGACAATTAACAAAGCAGGCACAGCTTCTTCCCTCATAGCGTTCATGTTCCAATGATATTTTTTATTTCACAGACACACACAAAGGAAGTTCTCAAGACAAAGAGGAAAGAAGACAGATTTCTTGACATTGCTTTATAGCTAGTTGTTCCCTGATGTTTGGGAGCCCACAGGAGCATAGAAATGGTGTGCATTTCTAGTCTAGAGATTTCTAAAGACAGGAGACCTGCTAAAATAGCCCATCCCATTAGTGTTCGGAGAGACCACGCTGTAATGAGCTGGGAGCAGAAAAGCAGAGCGAGTAGCACCTTCCATTCCAGTTTGCTCTGGTTTTCAGAAGCCAGAAAGTGAAGACATCTAGTTATCACAGTCTCTCACAAAAGCATATGGAAATTAGAGGTGAACCAGGTGGCCCCCAGGGGAAAGAAATTGAAAGTTCAATTCAGATAAAGAGTTAAGGGACTGATGGTAAGATTGAAGTGAGATTTGGCTGCCTTTCTCTGAGGGTGGTCTTCAGATACAGAGGATGCAGCGTGAAGTGGAAAAACTGCTTACATGATATGATTTCGGGAGCACTTGAAAAAATCATTTATCTCAAAAACTTCTAATGAAGAGGGAAATAAAAATAAAAAGTTGACTCTCTTGATTCTCAAAAAAAAAATTCCATTCTGCTCACTCAAGTTTCCCTGACACCCCCTCCACTTTAAAGTCCCCTTTCCTTTTAATCAACAGATATTTATTGAATGTTGATAATGTTGCAGACCCTATTCTAGGTTCTGAATATATAACAGTGAGCAGACAGATATAGAGAGAATAAGACTATAAACTGAGTCCTCTATCGGAGCCAAAGCTGCTAGTACAAAAATTATAGATTGTACTGATCACAGTGTCTGGCACAGAGCAGGAGCCTGATATGTGTTATACTGAAGTAATAAATGAAGTTACATAAGATGATTTCTATGATTATCTCCAGTTTTGATAACTTGTGTTTTCCATATTGTCTCCAAGTCTGTATTCAGTTATGTATATCTTATATGGACATAATTTTAATACTAATCAGGTATCAACTATATTCTGGATAATGCTAAAGTTTATCATATGCTTGTATTATCTCACTTAATCTTCATAGCAGCACTATGAGGTAGATTTTATTATCCCATTTTACAGATGAATGAACTGAGGCTCATGAGGTAAAATATTTTACCCAATTGACAGAGCTGAAATTTAAAGGCCAGTGTTTTGCTTTTGTTTTCTTCTTTTCATGCTTTTTCTGGTAGATCACACTGTCTCCCTAATATTATTATACTACATACTGCAAAGTGCTAGAGCATCATATAATTAACATTCATAGTAAAACTTACATTTGCATCTTACTTTATAATTTTCAAACTTTCTTTACATTGTATATATAATATATAATTTTCTTTTGCACAGGAATACACACAGATGCATATATATGTATTCTTAGATATACTCAGTATAGACAGGTAAGATACTCTTTTCACTGTTTTATGGATCAAGAGACTGAAATTTGTAAAAATGAAATGCTATAACTAATAAGTGGCAGTACTGAGATTGGAGCTCATGTTTTCCAATGCTAGTTGCTGTACTCTTTTCAATATACAACAATGCCTCAGTGGTCATTAGAAGATGCTTTTTCCTTCCCAATCTTCCTCAAATTCTAGTTTAAGACTTAACTCTTCTAGAGGGTATCTCCTGGTAATACTACTTGACCTCTAATCATGTAGATTCACCATGTATCTTCAGTACTTCTGTGGTTCCTGTGATAATAGCTAATATTTGTTGATTCTACTATGCACTGATGTTGTTCTAGGTACTCTGTGGGCTCTGACTCACTTAGAGCTCACAGCATCCTCTTGAGGTAGATTCCATTGCAATTTCTGTTTTATTGATGAGGACATTGGGACATAAAGAGGTTATGTGACTTGTCCAGTCTTCAAGAACTGGTAAATAAAGATGCTGGATTATGAATGCAGACAATCTGACTCCAAAGGACTTGCTTTTCTAACCATTTCATTCTATACACCTGTGCAATATTTTACTTTAATTTTGATTAAATATTGTTTTATAAGTATTGTTCAATCCTTTTTTTCCCCATGTCTCACTCTTATTGAAATTCAAGTCTTTTTGTAACTATATAGATGGGGTTTAGTGCAGCATTCTACATATGGAGGGAGTTTATTGCAGCATTGTCCACAATAGCAAGAACCTGGAAGCAACCTTGCTGTCCATCAAAAGAGGACTGGATTAAAAAATGTGGTACATATACGCAATGGAATACTAAGCAGCCATAAAAAAGAACGAAATCATGAATTTCGCAGCAACCTGGATGGAACTAGAGTCTATAATACTGAGTGACCTCTCACAGAAACAAAAAACTGAGTATCACATGTTCTCACTCATATAGTAGAACTTGATCATCCAACGTATTACCACAAGAAAATGGCTGACAGTGGTGGGAAACTATGGGGGGGGGGAAGAGATAGGGGAAGGGATTAATGGCAGTAAATACCTGTCTGGGGAGGGGGGGACACTTCTTATCAACAAGGGTGCCTAAACGAGACATATTTGTATACCTAACCCTTAACTGTATCCCTCAATATCACAATAAAAAAAAAGAGAAAATGGTAGCTCTTGGAATGCATGAAAAGCAATTCAGTAATTTTTTTCCTGAGCAGAAAAAAAAAATCTGAGTAAGTTCCCTTGTCTCTTTTCTTTTCTTTTCTTTTCTTTTTTTTTTTTTGTTGAACCCCTCATGGCAGAGAGTATTTGACATTAATGTGAAAAAATACCATGATTGTGTTGTATGTTAAATTTGTTTTTCCTGACTTATGCTGAAATTGGCTTCCACAAATGAAAATGGTTTTGAGCTGATAAGTCATAGCCTTTCCATTCATTGCCACTGGTCATCAAAACACTGATTGGCAAGTTAAGCTCCAGAAATGAGGGCGACATTCCATGACTAGAGAATAGAGGGAAACAAATGAGTTCACAGAAGTTTAGCCCAAATAATCTTTGCTCTTCCACCCATTCACCATGTAACACATACATATTATTCCATCTTACAAATACATACTAGCCAGAACTGTATCTCATAAGCAAACAACTGATTCTACCATTTGCCTGATTTTAAATATTCAGTGACCCCTCTATGCCTGAGACAATGTTTCAAACCTGGCATACACCAAAATAACCTGAAAACTTGAAGAAAATGTAATTTCCAAGGCCAGAGAACTTATGTATTTAACAGGCTCACTGGGGAATGTTGATACCGATTAAAGATTGAATAACATTGGTTTTTGGGATTAAGTAAAGGCTCTTCAGCTTAGCATTCAAGGCCCAACTTCCCATAGTCCTGTTCTGCCATTTCCATCCTTATCTTCTGGTAAATCTATGTTTCAATCATCTCTATATTCCCAAAACCCTTAGTTCTGGCTTAGCACAGAGAAGGCAATCAGTGTGTTTTCTAAAATGACCTTGTTACTTTAGTGTTCTAGTCCACTAAGCTAAGTAGCCACCAAGGTGTTGTAGGAAATTATATAGGTCTGTGTCCTTTGCTTACTCTGCTACTTCTCTTTTCGTCTCCATCAAACATGCTGCTGCCTGAAAATTTCATTTTTCAAAGTGACAGTTTTTACTAAGTCATTGAGCTTCAAAGAATGGTCACAGCAGAGTGGCAACGTAGAAGGCAGAAATAATCCTCGTGTTGAGAATAGAAAACCCCAAGGTATAGCAAAAATCATAATTCAGTGACTTCTGCCATCATTCCACCTTAACAATTATGGTCTCAGGGCCCCAAATACTGATTTTATGATGTTTAAAGAAGCCTTCAATTTATCCATATTCCCAATTCTATCCTAGTTTCAAAGAGAAAGATGTAGTGCCAGCTATGACTTTGTCTTCAGTCCAGAAGAATGTCAGTGTTTCTAACCCAAACCAAGTGACTCCATTGTTCTTATTCATCTGTCTGTCTGCTCCTTGCTCCCTTGAAAATAATGCCATCATCTATACGATCACTTAGTTATATCCTGTTCTCTGTGTGCTGTGAAAGTCACTCTGGTAGAAATGAAAATTTTTCCCATATTACAAAATAGCACAGTATTTATTTATTGAATAGGTCAAGTTGACATTATGGAAATATGAATTGGCTAAACCAAAAAACATGTTTGTGTATGTATGTTTGTGTGTGTGTATGTGTGTGTGTGTATTCAGTGCACCTGTGTATGTGTGTTCGGTGTATCTGTATGTGTGTGTGTGTGTGTCTATGCAGGGAACAGAGGGTGCTGAAATCTAGCTTGTCCTTCACATGCACTTTGGTGCAGTGGTGGATAATGCCAGAATATCTATTTTTATTTCTCAGATGTTATATTTGATTACCAAACCATGTACATGAGCGACCACCTTTTATTCTGATTCAACTATTTATAGAAGGTGACTTTTTCTAATTTTCACAGAAAGTCTTATAGACTAGTAATGTCTGTGTATAAGTATTTGTTCATACATATGTTTATTTGTATGCATATCCATGTGTGTGTGTAAGAGAGAGAGAGAAAAAAGGGGGGAGAGAGACTAAAAGATCTTTCTATCTGTGTAGATCGAAAGGGTTGACATTTTAGATAGGCAATGTAAGCTTCTACCTGTTATAGTAGGAACAAAAGTTAAGATCATTCTGTTTTTTGGTATTAAGTATCTATGCAAATATCCCCTCCTCACCTCAGTGTAATGGGAACTTTCCTTTAAAATGGTGGTACAGTATGGATGAAGAAGCACTGAGAATTGGGAGAATTTTTTTCTCCTATCCCGGTTACAACACTTAGCTGTGTGACCTTGAGTGAGTTCTATAACCTCAGAGTGTCAATATTCTCAGTTATACACATGGTTTCCTCAGGGCCCATTGTGCTGTCCCCATACAACTCCATGTACCCACATATATGTATATATATATTTACCTTTTTTTCTTAAATAAAGAGGAAGATTAGCTGGTTGATACTTTAATACCTCTTACTTTTCTTGCCTAGGCCTCTATAAAACTTGCAACAATTCCTCTCCAGGCTGTCTTTTCTTTAAAAAGGCTGCACATCTTTTTTTTAGAAAAATAAGCTCTTTATTGCTTTTCATTACAGGGGAATGGATGTGAGTTGATTAAAGATAACAAATACTGGGAAGGTTATAAAGCTTCTAGAATTTGGAAGTCTCAGAAAATGCCATTTGTAACTTTGAAAATTCGTGAAGCTTTATTGGTCTTCTTTTCTTTCTTCCATTCAGCAAATATTTATTAAGGGACTACAAGGTAGCAGGCATGACTCTAAGCACCAGGACCATGGCAGTAAACAAATTCAACAAAAATCATTGTCATCATGGAGCTTGCATTCTATTGGCTAGAGGAAAACAACATCTATGTATGTGTAGGTATATGTATATAAATATATACATTATATCAAATAATGATAAATGTTATGGAGAAAAATGAAGCAGGAAGCAGCAATAAATGTGAGAGAGAGAGAGAGAGAGAGAGAGAGAGAGAGAGAGAGAGAGAATGTAAAGGACCTGGAAGAAGTTATAGTTTTAAAAAGGGTGGTCAGGAAATGCCTCACTGAAAAGGTAACATTTGAGCCAAAACAAGAGAGAAGTGAAGGAGTCAGCAGTGTGGCTATCTAAAGAAGAGCAATCTAGCACAATGGACCTGAGCCAGGAGCATTCCTGGCATGTTCTAGTAAAAGCAAGGAAGCCAGTATGATTGTAGCTGAGTGAGTTAGTGTAAAAATAGGTGTCAGAGAGTTAAAGCAGGAGCCTATTGTGTGGGATCTTGGGGATTACTATAAGGGCTTTGGATTTTACTCTGAGAAGAGAAACACTGGAACACTCTGAGCACATAAGGATAGGATTACAGTCAAATTTTTACAAAATCACAATAGCTGATGTGTTGAAAATAGGCTGCAGAGGCTAAGATATAAGTACAAAGGTTATTTAGAAAACTGTTGCTACAATTTAGATGAGAGGATGATGGTAGCTTGGACCAGAGCAATAGCAATAGAAAGTAGCAGAAGTACGGGTTGCAGTATCTCACGCCTGTGATCTCAGCACTTTGGGAAGCCTATTTGGGAAAACTGCTTGAGACTGGGAGTTTTAGACCAGCCTGGGCAATATGGTGAGATCTTGTCTCTACAAAAAAACAATGCCAGGCGTGTAGTCCTGATCAAAAACTTGTCTTTGCCCCTTAAAACTAATCATCATGATTGACTTTCTCAATCATTTTCTTGATATTTTAATATTTTGCCACATGAGTATGTATCCATAAACACCAATTGTTTAGTTTTGCCAGATTTTGGCATTTAAATCAATGAAATCACATTGTACATACTTTTGTTATATTGTTGCATTCGTCCATTTTCTGCTGCTTATAACAGAATACCTGAAACTAGATTATTTACTTTAAAAAGGAATTTATTTCTTACACTTCTGTATACTGAGAAGTCCAAGGTCAAGGAACTGCATCTGGTGAGGTCCTTCTTGCTGATGGGGACTCTACAGAGGCCTGAGGTAGTATAAGGCATCACATGGTGAGCAGGCTGAGCGTGTCAATGTGCTAGCTAAGGTCTCCCTTCCACTTCTTATAAAGTCACCAGTTCCCCTTCCATGCTAACGCAGTAATCCATTGACCCATTGCCCCATTAATCCATGAATAGGTTCAAATCTTCATGAGAGCAGAGCCCTCATGACACAATCACTTCTTAAAGGCCCCACCTTTTCATATTGCCACATTGGGGATTAAATTTCAACATGAGTTTTGGAGAGAACAAATATTCAAACCATATCAATTGTTTTTCAGATTCATATTGCAGTTCTTAGAAATTTTTATAGCTTTTTTATAGCAGATTTTACAGGTTTATTTTTATAACTGTATGATATTCCCAATTGTATGACTATTCCATGATTTATACAGCCATTCACTGCTGATGGATATTTGGACATTTCTGGTTTTTATGCCCTCTACCACATTCCCATGGCTATCATCAGATTTCAGTTGCAGCTGCAGTCAGCAGCCCCTGTATCAGAATCAGAAGCAACTTAGTTGAATCAATGCTCACAGACAGACATTCTGGATTTTTTTCTTTCTCTTTCTTCTTCTTCTTCTTCTTTTTTTTTTTTTTTTTTTGCTTTTGCTTCAGGTCTTTTCTGAAAGCCTCAGTTGATTGCTTAGCTTGTTAGCAGGGCAACCCAGAAAAACATAGAAACTAATTCTTCCAGGATCAGTTTTCGACCAATGAGGGATAGCAGTTTTTTGAGGGGACAACTTTTAGGTGAATATTGCATAATTCTTCATAGCACAAATGAGCCCCAGTTACCCAGAATACTATTCAGTTTAAAAAAGCAAACTTTATTGGTTTCCTTTGTCTCCCCATCCTATTCTTCCCACGTCCTTAATTGTACTTCCTGAATCACCTCCCAAATAAACCACCTGAACTCAAATCCTTGTCTCCGAGTCTGCTGGAAGGGAAATGAAAACAAAAAAAGTTTTTATGAATAATGCAACGGTGAACATTCTTAAACATACCTCTTGGGACGTATGTGCACAAATTGCTCTAGGGCAGGGCTCAGCGAACATTTTCTGTGAAGGACTAGATAATAAATATTTTAGGCTTTGCTGGCCACATATGGACTCTGTCATATGTTCTTCTTTGTTTTATTGTTTATATTTTCACAAACATTTAAAATGTAAAAGTATACTTTGTCAACCACTACTCTCGTATATTTTTTTGAGTGAAATTTCTAGGTAAAAGGGTATAAGTGGATACTGCTTTGTGTAGACTTCCTAACATTTATCCAAAGTGGTTGTACACTCCCACTAGTAGGGCATAAAGAGATTTAGTTATTCCACAACCTTGCCCACATTTTGTATTTGACAGAATGTTTACTTTTGGTCATTCTTTTGGAAGTGCTGTAGTCTCACAATGTGGTTTCATCTTGCATTTTCTTAATGATCAGTCAGCTTGAGCAATTTTTCATGTAAGTAATGACTAATTCATTTTCTATATTCAACTAATACCTGTTCATGTCTTTTTTCCGATATTTTCGTTTACTGATCGTTTTCTTATTGACTTATAGGAGTACTTTATATATTCTGGAAGTGAATCATTTTATTCATTTGTCTGTGCTTCAAATATCTTCTCTTACTACATAACTTGAAATTTTACTCCATTAATTGTATCTTTCAATGAACAAAACGTTTTAATTTTATTGAGGCAAGCCTTATCAATCATTCTATTTAGGGTTAGTGAATTTTGTGTTCTATTTAAGAAATTGCTCTTTATCTGAAGGTTATAAAGATATTCTTATATGTAATCTACAGCTTTTTTGGATCTTGAAAATCACATTTAAGTTTAAAATATAACAGGGGCTATTTTGTATATAATGTAAATTAAGGATTCAATTTCATTTTATTTCCATTTGAATATCAATTATCTTATCAGCATTCGTTTAAAAGATTATTCTTGCTCTACTACTGAACTATGGCTGCTGTATTATAACTTAGTTGTCCATATACATTTGAGTCTGAATCTGAGCTCTATTCTGTTTCATTAGTTTATTTAATGACCCTGCACAAAAATACCACTGTGCCCAACAATTTAAAATCAGATACCAGTTCCTTCAAAAACAAAGAAAGCTATCATTTTGATGATGATTGAATTAAGTCTATGGATTAAGTTGGAGAAATAATACCCCTATAATGTTGAACCTTCAAATACACAGATAGGGTATATTTCTCTATTTATTTAGTACATCTTTAACATTTTTCAATAATGTCTGTAGCTTCCCAAGTAGATTTGTTGCTTGATTTTGAAATTGTTAATGCTATTGTAGATTTGATCTTCTTACTTTAAATTTTTTGGTTTGTCTATTTTTTCCAACTTTACTGAGGTGTGATTTACAAATAAAATTGTATGTTTTATGGCATACTATGTGATACTTTGATATATGTATTCCTTGTGAAATGATAACCAAACTCAAGCTTACATATCCATCATCTCATCCAGTTACTGTTTTTTTATGTGCAGTAGGAACATTTAAGATATATTTTAGTAAATTTCAAGTATACAATACATCATTATTAACTATAGTCACCATGAGTATACATTAGGGCTCTGCTCTACATTTTATTTATTATATAACTAAAAGTTTGTACCCTTTGACCAACATCTCCTATTTTCCTCATTTTATTCTACTGAACTGTAAGTCTATCCTTATATCAATACCACACAGTCTTGATTAGTGTAGCTTTGTAATAAGTTTGAAAATTGGGTAGTATGAGTCCTCCTCTTTGTTATTATTATTATTTTTGGCATATATTTGGGCTATTTGGAGTCCCTTGAATTTTACATAAATTTTAAGAGCAGCTCATCAATTTCTCCAAAAAAGCCATCTGGGATTTTGATAATGATTGCACTGAATTTGTAGAGAAGTTTAGAAAGTAATTACCTTTTAATAACTTTGAGTCTTTCAACTCATGAACAGGAAATATCTTTCCATTTATTTAGTTCTTTTTACATTTATTTCAACGATTTTTAAAACAGATTTCAGTATCCAAGCCTTGCACTTTTTTGTTAAATTTCTTTCTAAGTATTTTATTAACTTTGATGTTCTTTTAAGTGTAATTGTTTCTTATTTTAAGTAGCAAACTATGGTAATTTGTTGGATTTGTTGTTGTTGCTGCTGGTTGTTGTAGTTTCTTTAATGACTTTTCTTTTATTATTATTTTTTATTATAAAGATATGGGGTACAATTCAGGGTTAGGTATACAAACACTGATTATGCAGGTACCCTTGTTGATGAGGTATGCCCCTCCCTCCCCTAGCAGTTTCCCTCAACTGCCAATCCCACCCCGCCCCTCTTTTGACAGTTTCCCATTACTGCCAAACACTTTCTTATAGTATTATAATTGTTCAAGGTCCACTTATGAGTGAGAATATATGGTACTCTGTTCTTTGTTTCTGTGATAGATCACTGAGTATGATTGACTCCAAATCTATCCAAGTTGCTGCGAAGTCCATATATTTGTCCTTCTTTATGGCTACATAATATTCCATTGTGTGTATGTACATTTTATTTATCCAGTCCAGTCCAGTTTCGATAAAATAATAACATGGTTGGCTCCATGTTTTTGCTATTGTGAATAGAGCTGCAACTTTTCTAAACTAAGTCTGTAAATTCTGTATCTTTGTCATGTTTGGACACTCAAATCTCTTTTCCTTTATTTGGTGGTCAGTTAATAATCAGCAGAAGTATTCTTGGACATCTAGAACCAAACAACTTCTCAGTCTTTTCTTAGGGGTTCTGTGTTCATGTTGGGACATGCCTCCAACATTCAACCACGTAGTTTACAATTTTGCCTTACCTCTGCTACTTGCTTTTGCATTGAAGTCATCATTTCCTTTCCCTTAAATTTATTATTTTTAGAGGATTTGGCATGCGCCCTTCACTTTGCACATATCATGTCATATTTCTCTCACAATATATTTATAAGGTAGGCAATATTGCCCTCATAATAATAAAGATAATTCTCAGCTACATGTCTTAAATGGCTGAGCCAGGTCATAAGTCCATATATGACTTCAGAGTTTATACACTTAACCAGGCCCTATAGCAGCTTTTTAAAAATAATAATTTTAGAAATCAACTACAGGATCCTTTATATTTTCATTTTGAATCAAGTGAAGTAGTTTAATCTCCCTCTCATGGTGAGAAGTGACTCATCTAAGTATTGTTTGCACAGATCCCCGAAAGGTGGAAAGTTGTTTTTCCAAAGTAAAAAAACATTCACTTTCCCTCAAGTGACATAGTATTTAGCCCCTTACATTTTCTTTCTTATATTCACAATATCTTGTGATGAATATTCTCTCCTCAGTGGCTAGATCTCCAACTTTCATTCATTTACCTCAGAATATATTTCTGTTTCCTCTAAACTCACCAATTCCTCTTCTCTTGCATTCTCATCCTTAGAAAAGGATTAACTCCTGTGGATATGTGAGAAAATGTGCCTTAAATTTCTTTCTGGAACAAAGAGCTGAGTATCACATGTTATTACTCATAAGTGGATCTTGAACAACTACCATATTACTATAAGAAAAGGATTGAAAGTGGTGGGAAACTGCGGGGAGGGGGTTGGGAGAGTGGGGAGGTGGGATTGACAGTAGTTGATATCTGTCTGGGGAAGGGAGGAGCACACCTCATTGATAAGGGTACCTGCACAGTGAATATTTGTATACCGAGCCCTGAATTGTACTCCACAATTTTAAAAAAATTTTGGCAAAAAAAAAAAAAAATTCTCTTTCTGGGAGGTCAATCTTATCTCAGTCTTGACTGGGTGTTCAAATAATAACTCTGACCCTTCACCTCATTAAGGATATCTGTCACATTCAAGATTTATATTCATTTTTTATGATTTGACAGAAGCTATATAACATTATTGTATCAGTTTAGTTCCGCTAAGAAGCACATACATAAATGCAATTAAATGTGAAAGAAAATAATTGGATCCTGTGAAGGATAAATATGGCAGGATTAGGCAAAGAGAGCCTTTCTGCTGTGAAATATATACAGCACCTACAAAAGATAAGTGGAAAGAAAGTAGGATTTGATAGGAAGTCTCAGAGAACAGTGTGGTTGTAAAACAATCTTGGCCAGGCTGATGGGTAGTTCACAAGTCAAAAATCTTTCATTAATCACATTCCCAATTGAAAAGGGCCTGCAATAATATTACTGCCATGTTCAGTTATTGGCTATGAACATTCCAGGGGGAATATGATCCTGACACTAACATGATAGAGGATCCAGACAAGCAGCAGCTGAGACTATCACCCAACTATGCTTCCCACAGAAGGATATCTCTCCAGTGCACTTTCTTGACTGCCACAATCTAGCATTTGTAGATTCACATCTCACATGGTCGTTTGTTTTTGTATAATATTAGGACTCATTAAACAGATTAAAAGTAGACAAAAGCAACAAATAATTTCTAGTAATAACCAAAGATTACAGAAAAAAATTGTTTCTGCAATAATTAAAATGTAAGCAGAGTTTATATAATTATAAAGAGAACTTTAATACAGTAAAAAAAAAGTTGTCACTTAAACCTCATCATGCATGTAAGAAATAGATTACTAGTAACTCATAATTTTAGTCTTAGATGAAAGAAAAGTTGGACTTTACAAAAATAGTGAGTATAAATTTATAGATTCCACTATTGAGGGAGGGGAGAAGTAAATAAAAAGATTGTGTCTTATGTATAAGCCTCCAAAAACAACCACTGGGGAGAGGAGAACCCATTCAGTAAATGGTGCTGGGAAAACTGGCTGATCACATGCAGAAGATTGAAATAGGACCCCTACCTCTCACCATACACAAAAATTAACTCTAAATGGATCAAAGACACATGATAAAGACCTAAATGTAAAACCTCAAACTATAAGAATCTTAGAAAACGCAGGAGACATCCTAATGGAAATTGGAACTGGGAACCAATTCCTACTCAGAACCCTAAAGACCCATATCTTAAGAAATAAAATAGACAAGTGGGATCTCATCAAATTAACGAGCTACTGCGAAACGAAAAAAGCCATCAAGAGAGCAGGGAGACAGCCCACAGAATGGGAAAAAGATATTTGCCAACTGTTTATCTGACAAAGGCCTAACATCTAGGATCTACAAGGAACTCAAACGCGCCAAAAGGAAAACAACAAACAGCCCCTTTAAAAAGTGGGCAAAAGACATGAATAGATACTTCTCAAAAGAAGATATACGGGCAGCCAACAGACACATGATAAAGTGCTCAGCCTTACTCATCATCAGAGAAATGCAAATCAAAACCACATTGAGATACCACCTAACCCCAGTAAGAATGCCCATCATTAATAAAACAAGCAACAACAGATGCTGGTGAGGATGTAGAGAAAAAGGAACGGGTACAACCTTTTTGGAAGACTGTGTGGCAATTTCTGAAAGAACTAGAAATTGACCTTCCATATGACCCAGCAATTCCCCTATTGGGAATATACCCGGAGGAACTCAAATCATTCTACAAAAAAGATACCTACACACATATGTTAGTTGCAGCTCTATTCACAATAGCAAAAACGTGAAACCAACCATGCTGCCCATTGAAGTTGGACTGGATTGAAAAAAAATGTGGTACATATACACAATGGAATATTATGCAGCCATAAAGAAGGACAAACATATGGGCTTTGCAGCATCTTGGATGGATTTGGAGTCGATCACACTTGGTGATTTATCACAGAAACAAAGGACAGAGTTCCATATGTTCTCACTCATAAATGAACCTCGAACAATTATAATGCTATGGGAAGGTTATTGGCAGTAGTGGGAAACTGTCAGGGGAGGGGGGATAGGATTGGCAGTTGAGGGAAACTGCTAGGGGAGGGAGGGGCATACCTCATCAATAAAGGTACCTACATGATCAATGTTTATATACCTAAACCTGAAATATACCCTACATCTTAAAAAAAAAAAAATAAGATTGTGTCTGTACCAATGGGTGGACAAAAATCAGTTTCAGTGTTTGGACTTACCTGACCTTTTCTTTAAAAGAGAGAAGAAATAGAAAACAAAATAAATAAATAAATAATCTCAATAAAATTGAAAAACTGTATCTTCTTTCAAAGGATACTATCAAGAAAGAGAAAAGACAGTCCACAGAATGAAAGAAAATATTTGTGAGTCATAGATCTGATAAGGGACTTATATACAGAAAAAAACTTCTACAGCTCAACAATAAAAAGACAAATAACCTAATTTTAAAATGGGTAAAATATCTGCATGCACATTTATCAAAAGGAGGTATACATGACCAATAAGCACATGAAAAGTGTTCATTAATCATCAGGGTTATGCAAATCAAAACCAAAGTGAAGTAACACTTCATATCTACTATAATGTCTATATCAAGAAGACTTGAATAACAAGTGTTGGTGAAATATGGAATAGTTGGAATCTTTATACACTGCTGGCCATTTTGGAAAACACTCTGGAAATTTCTCAAATGATTAAGCATGGAGTTATTCTATCATGCAATGGTTACACCCTTTGGTATCTACCCAAGAGAAATGAAAACGTGTTTAAACAAAAATTTGTACATGATATATTCATAGCAGCATATTCATAATAACTAAAAGGTCAAAACAAGCTAAATTTCCACCAACTGATGAAAGGATTAGTAAATGTGGTAAAATTCATGCCATAGAATGTTAACATAGAATGAAGTATTGAAGCATGTTATACATGAATGGACCTTGAAAACATTGTCAAGTGAAAGAAGCCAGCCACAGAATTCCAAAACAGGCAAGTCTATAGAGACAGAAAGTAGATTAGTTGTTGCCTAGGGTTAAGGAATGTGGAAATAGGGAGTGATGGGTAAATAGCACAGGGTTTCTTTTTGAGATAATGAAAATATTCTAAAATTGATTGCTGTGATAGTTGAACAGCTCTGTGACTATAGTAAAAAAAATATTGAATTACATATGTTAAATAGGTGAATTTTATGCTATGTGAGTCATATCTCAATAAAGCTTTTATTAAAGAAAAGATAGTGACAATAGCAAACTGGTTTGTGATTACAGAGGATCCTAAGCATAATCCATTATAAATACAATAAAAAGATATTGGTAACACACTCATTAATTCTGCATAATATAATATGTTTTTTTAAACTGCTATGAGGTGAGTTCAAACAATTACCAAGTGTAATGTGTTCATATGGACATTTCAACTCAGAAATGCAATTACATTTACAAGAGCCATTAGCAATGTTAAACAAGTTTCAATGAGCTCAATGCTCAGTAATTATCCTAGGAAAGCAATATATGTTATCAAGGTGAAAAGAATCCTCGGCTCTATGCAAAAAGTAGAAATTTTTCTATGAAACGAGACATTAAAAAGGCATAACAATAATTAAGGCCTTTACACTAGAGCACCTAAAAGTACAGCAATGTTTAAGTGGGAACATTTATTTCTGTCATGACAACATAGACCCCAAAACGAAATGTGAAGTATTCTTTTTCAAAGTCAAGGCTGCATTCTTTATTTTCTCTTTTAAATACTCTAATTTTTAAAATTCAGGAGCACAGTATCTTTAAGCTTTTCTTTAATGTAATATTGCTTTAGTTCTGTTAATTTTAATGTAAAAACCAGAGAGCCATTTAAATGATTGCAAAAAAAGAGTTTATAGTATATGAGGACAAAAACTGAAAATTTGTCAAGAAATCAAGGAAGCTGTACCAGAGATTTTGACTTTTTCTCCCTTTTTCTTTCCTTTATTCCATCCTCTTCGGTAGTCTCCTCCCTTCTTTTCTGGCTGTGATCTGTACTCTTTATTCTCTTTCTTTGCTTTCCTTTATAATCTTGCCTTTCCCATGGACGTAATTGGCACGCTCTCAATTTAAGCGCCCAAGTAGGTAACCACATTATTCTTACAACTTCACATGTTTCTCATTGGTGAAACTAAGTAGACAAAATCATATTTTGTTTTGATTTTTGCTTTTTCACCAGATTATAAATCATAGGCTGCTAACAAGCCTATAGAGTGGCTGTATTTTGACCAGTGCCCAACTAGAATCTATCCAGTCTGCTATGAATTGTGAGGTCACACAATATAAAACTAAGCAGCAAGTTCTTCTTTAGAAAGGCATGTAAGTAAAACAGATAATGTCTCTTGCCTGATCAGTCTAGTACAATATTAAGTAAATGCTGTACACTTGACCCTTGAACAACATGGGTTTGAACTGTATGGGCCCACTTATACTTGGTTTTTATTCAACCAAACAGATAAAAAAAATACAGTATTTGTGGGATGTCAAACCCCGATATATAGAGAGCTGACTTTTCCTATATTTAGGTTCCACAGAGATGACTGCAGGACATGAGTATGCACGGGTGTTGGTTGCATATACTGAGGTTTACTATATTTCCCATTCTATTGTACCAACATTTTTCTGGGTGTTACTTGATAATTTTGAAATCAATTCCAAAATATTTTATTATAACAATATATTAACAATACAATCTAAAAGAAAAACTGATACAAATGGATATGGAAGACATACACTATATGGACTCAGTCAAAAGTTTGGAGAACTAATTACTGAGGCTTTATTTATTTTAGACCAAGTGAAGTTTCTGATTTTCCTGTTTCCTTGAGTCTGATATATATTATTGGTGTGTTACTGTGGCACTGTGCCATTTAGAGTGTGTGAAGATATATGAAGAAAAGCTTGTAAACAAAAAATGTTAAAGAAATATTACATTCAGTTAATATATAGCTAGCCCTTCTTAATTTTAAAAGGTTAATTTGATTAATTTCAAAAAGTTATATTTTGTCCAAATAAAAAAGTCTTCAAAGTAAAAAGTTGTTACCTACTTACATATTTTGTTTTGGGTATATCATGGGCTATTGATAAAAAGCAAAACCTCAGCCACTACTATATTATATGACTCGAATGTCATTGATATGGAATCACAAAATGAAATTGTGTTAGTGATTAATAAATATGTAAATTTATATGTGCTATACACTAATTTTAACTCATTTTCATGTTAGCTACATATGAAATGTAAAGTATCCAGGTCCTTAGATATAGCATCATATGAGATACTGATAAGAATCAGCTGAGACAAAACCATGTGGCAGCAACATTGGAATAGGAATCAAGAGATTGTTTGTAGTCCAAAATCTAACAAGTATTATCTGTGTGAAAAGGCAATGCCACTTTTCTGGCTTCCGAGTGTTTTAAATGTCATATGATGGAATTCATTTAGATCTCTAAGGGCCCTTCCTTTATGACAGATACTATTGATGTTCATCAATATGTCTGCTTCTTTTGCCCCTCAAGACCCACAAGAGCACTTCTGTATCTTTTTAAAGCTAGGTGTTTATTTGCTTTGACCAATAAAATGTGTGTAGAAGTGATATGTGCCACTTCGGGTTGAAGCACTTAAGAGTTTGTGGTCAATTTTCTGTTCTCCCTTTCCCTGCTACAGCTACCAGCAATGTTACAGATGGTGGAGTCTCCATCACCCAGGATCCTTGAGTGGAATGATATGGAGAAGAGATACCTGTGAACAGATATTGGGTGTGTGGTGAGAACAAGAAATATACCTTATTTTTTAAAACCACTGGGAGCTGGAGGTTGTTTACTCCTCATAGCAAAACCTAGCCTTTTCTGACTGGTACAAATGTTGATACTAGAAATAGAATGCTGCCATGACAACAACAGTCCCAGTGATGAACGGCATTAGCTTTAAAGTCCAGTAATATTTGGCATAGAAACCTGCTACCTGACGCTGGAAAGATGAGACTGCATTGACAAAACATTTGCCAAATTGGTCTTCTATTATAGATTGGAAGGCAGTTTATGTACCTAATAAACTTGCAGCTTCTGAAGAAAAAGACTGGAAAAAAGAATGTTAGTAGCTGTAGTTAGTGCTTTTGGCAATTTGACAAGGAAAAAACCTCTGAAAAAGAAAAAAAAAGGAGAGAATTAGAGAACAGAGGTATTATAAGACCGAAGAAAAGTAACTACTCCTTGGAACAGAAACAATGGGAGTCAAAATTAAGAGAGAATTAAAGATACTAAGTACAAGTAAAACTGACCCTTGATGCAGAGATCAAATTAAAAGTAAATCTCCACACCTATTATTAAACTCTGCAAATGGATTTAGGTACCAAAACAAAGGTCAGATTAAGAGTGTTGTGCCCTGTAAAACTTTTCCACTGGATAAAATGGTTAAGGGAAAAGAGAATGTGTCTTATGCCAAAGCCCTATAGGCTCAAGTAACTGGCCATTAATTTGATAGATATGAATGGGAGCATTAATGCCACTAAATAAAGTATTTCTGGAAACTGCATCTTGAACACAACTGTTGTCAAATATTTTGGCATGTGAAAATGGCTATAATAAAATAGATAAGAAGCCTACTAAGTTTTTGAGAGGGTTATATTGCCAATTGATATATATCACTATGACTACTAACATTTATTTTATTTTTATGTATTAATTTTAAGGATGTGGGGTAAAATTCAGAATTAGAAATACAAATGGTCATTGTACAGGTAAAGTTTGGGCCTCACTTTAGTCCCTACTTCGCTTGGTTTGAGATCAGGTACCCTTATTGATGAAGTGTGCCTCCCCTTCCCATGGCAGTTTCCCATCACTGGCAATTTCTTTTTTGAAAATTTTTTGATAATTGTTCAGGGCCTGCATATGAGTGAGAATATGTGGCCCTCAGTTCTTTGTTTCTGTGATAGTTCATTGGGTAGTATAGACTCTAAATCCATCCAAATTGCTGCAAAGTCCATATGTTTGTCCTTCTTTATGGCTGCATAATATTCCACCATGTATATGTAACACATTTTTTTAATCCAGTCCAAGTTCAATGGGCAGCACATTCGGGTCCATGTTTTTGCTATTGTGAATAATGCTGCAATAAACATATGTGTGCAGTTATCTTTTTGGTAGAATGACTTGAGTTCCTTTGGGTATATTCCCAATAGGGGGATTGCTGGGTCATATGGAAAGTCAATTTTTATATCTTTTAGGAAATGTCACCCTGTTTTCCACAGAGGATGTACTAGTTTACACTCCCACCTACAGTATAGAAGTGTTCCCTTTTCCCCGCATCCTCTCCAGCATCTGTTGTTTTTTGAGTTATTGATGATGGCCATCCTGACCAGAGTTAGGTGGTATCTCAGTGTAGTTGTAATTTGCATTTCTTTGATGATTAGTGAGACTGAGCATTTTTTCATGTATCTGTTGGCTGTTCGTATGTCTTCTTTTGAGAAACGCTGACTACTAAGACTTGAAAGGAAACTTGGCTTCTCAGTTATATATGGAGATGACATTTGATGATAAATCTGTTTTGTCCTTTAGTAGTGCAT
>CAUYQG010138775.1:0-17113 GCA_963574415.1 Tarsius wallacei | reverse complement strand
GTGTGAAAATAATGACCTTTTCAAAACATATGCTATCCTATATTTGGATTATTGTTTACACTAGTGACATTATCAAATTCTGTTGATATAATGTATGAGGGCTGAGATATATTCGTTTGGTTTTCTTTTTTTTTTTTTTTTTTTTGAGTTGGAGTCTCACTCTGTCACCCAGACTGGAGTGCAGTGGCTGCTCCCGGCCACCACAGCCTCGACCCGCTGGGCTCCGGCGATCCTTCCGCCTCAGCCTTCCGAGTAGCTGGAACTACAGGCGCGCGCTACCACGCCCGGCTAATTTTTTGATTTATTGTAGAGGTGAGGTCTCGCTTGCCCAGGCGGGTCTCGAACCCGCGGGCTCAGGCAATCCGCTCACCTCAGCCTCTCAAAGGCACGGGATTACAGGCTGAGCCACCGAGCCCGGCTTGGTTTTCTTAAATTTGTATTACAGTTGCTTTAAATTTAAAAGCAGTTCTACTAAATTGCTTTTCCTATGAATGAAATATTCTATTGATGACAGTGAAATACGTTACATGCCTATTCACTCATAATCACATGCTTTCTTTTAGTATAACTAAAGTGAGAATGATTTGAAAATGCTAAAATTGGTATGTTTAAACAAACATTTAAGTTTGTATTCTACGTAAAAAAAAAATAGGGAATCTAGAGAATAAATAGTGAGGTAAGGGCAGTAGGCCAATACCACGGAGAAAATCTAGTTATCTCTAAGGTAGAAGTGAGTAAAAATCATCCTTAAGCAGTCATACTTCTTATCCAGCTAAAGGAAAAAAAAAAAAAAAAAAGAGTCTGAAATTTAAAAAACAAACATGAGTTTAAAAAGAAAGCCTGCTTTTTATATATTATATGAAAACTTATTTTTATCATCATTGAAATGTTATTTGTCCCTATATGATATGAAGGAGCTGTTTTGAGCTGGACATGAAGTAAAATTATTGACTGAATATATTTACCCTGTGTTCATAATAAATGAGTTACATAGAAGGTGCTTTGGAAGAAAACACATTTCCCAGTTTATCACCAAAAATTCAGTAGGGATGATTTTAATGAGAGATTCACTATAATATAGAGGATGAATTACTCATTTTTAAAATATTAAATTAGTAGAAAAATAATTTTACAGATTATAGTTCAAAATAGGTTTTCAGATGGCTGGTTGGGATACAGCCACTTTTAATAAAAATCATTCTAAAATTGTACAAATTTAATCTTATGTTAAATTCTGTTGATATAAAGTTTGAGAAGGCTGAGAAAATATACTCTTTTGGCTTTCTTAAATTTGTATTACAATTGCTTTTTATAATTTACATATAGCATTTTAAAGATTATTCCACAAGATGCTTAATATATATATATATATATATATATATATATATATTTTTTTTTTTTTTTTTTTTTTTTTTTTTTTTGATTTGGAGTCTCACTCTATTGCCCAGACTGGAATGCAGGGGCTTGCTCCCGGTCACAGCAGCGACCTGCTGGGCTCTGGCGATCCTTCCACCTCAGCATTCCAAGTACTGGAACTACAGGTGCGCGCTACCATGCCCAGCTAATTTTTTTTTATTTATTGTAGAGACGAGGTCTCACACCAAGTTGCCCGGGTGGGTCTCGAACCCATGGGCTCAGGCAATCCACTCGCCTCGGCCTCCCAAAGTGCTGGGATTACAGGTTGAGCCACCGAGCCCGGCCAAGATGTTTAATCTTTAAACATCTTAGTCATTTTAAACTTACTTTCCAATAAAAATCTAGTTTACAGTAATTTTAAATCTTCTGATTTCTTTGTCTTCCCATTATAGAGTTTAATTACTTTGAATATTCATTCATTTCTTTTACTTACCTAGATCAGGCTTCAGGTCAGTAGGCAAACTTAACTTTCTTGACATCTTTGCTGAAAAATAAAACATATTTTTTTAAACTCTGAAGAATATTTGATTCATACTTATTGCCTGATTTTCAAGATAGAAGTGAATACTTTAATTACTAAATCTAGATGCTAGAATAATTAAAATATGAGTAATAGTATTAGGAGTAGAAAGTAAATCTTACCCTCAACTTTTAAAAACTTGGTACTTACTTGATGTGATATCTTTTTGTACTTAAAACTCTGACTTTAAGAAATCCTTTTCAATTCTAACTTTTAATTATTTCTTGGGCTCACAGAAAAGGATTAGGCTTTTCTTAGAGAAGAGAAGTCATTTCTCAGAAGAAAGGTGTTGTGGATAAGGATAATAGAGACATAAGTTAGGGTAAGAGATATAAACTCTTTCCAGCTCATCATCTTCATAGCTATTGGACTCATTAATTTTTAAGGTTAATTTTCAAATTATAAGCCAAATCTATATTAACAACCAAATTTAGGTATTTGATTATATAAAATAACTGACTCAACCATTACCTGATATAAGTTAACCCTTCTATTTACACTGTAGTAAAAAACAAAATGTTAAAGTTATGATATCTATATAATATGCAAAACAAAAAAGCTAATGCATAAACTTATTGAAATTCACTTTCCATCCTAAAAATCAGTCATTGCTTTAATCTAGAAAGTGATTTGAAGTTAGGAGTTGTTCAACTATATATTATGTTAGTGAGTGCATGCGTAACAGAATAGTGAGTACTTCTTATGTGAAACTGTGAAAAAATATGTTTGTTAATACATGAATGCATATACTAGGTTAAACTTTGAACTGTTAGGAGATATTTAAAGCACAGACCCTGCTAGTCCATAAGGGCGCCATGTAAACAAAGAGAAATCCAGTCATAGTACAAAACTTCCATATCTAAAAAAATGACAAATCCAGTGTTAGGAAAAAGGCATTAGGGGGGCTGGGAAAGGAAAGGGGAGGGAGGGAATCAAGTTTTTACCTCTAAGCTTTATTAACCTAATTCGTGTTCTTTAACAAACAACAATGGGTCAAATTTAGGAATTAGTCATCCTATTTTCACTGACTTAGTACAATTTCAGTTAAAAGATAGAAGGTAATAATACAAACCTTAAATAGCAAAATAAAATCTGTACTTGATCGTAACATACATGGTTGCTATTATGTTGGATATCCAATATCCTTAAATTAGAAGATATTATACCCCTAAACAGTTCTTTAAAAGGCAGTATTAAATACGATGAAAAAATTTAGACGTTTTCATCAAATCTATACGTACAATGTATAGACCTTGTTAAAAGACCCTGCTAGTCCATAAGGGCGCCATGGCTTTATACTCCAAGACTAGTGCTTATGAGACATTTCCAACATGTCTCCTAAGAGCTGCTGATACAAGGTCCTTAGACAGTAAGCAACTTCCAGGTAGTAACCAAGACAAATCTTTGAAACCAAATATGTATATATAGTTAAGTTCACCAAAAATATTTCTTGAGTAAGTTTCAATGTCCAGCTTGTAAAATCTGGAAGTGATTAGGACTGGGTTTGGATTCAGACCAAATCTAGGTTCAAATCCACTTTAACTAACTACAAGTTGTGTAAATGTAGCAATCATTTTGCCCCTCTAAACCTCAAATTTCCTTATCTGTAATATGAGGATAGATAGTTGTGAGGATTATATAAGATGATGTAAGCAAATAATTGAGCATAATAACTGGCATATGGTGTGATCAAATAAATATTATTAATAATAATACAATAAAATACGAATTTTTAAATAAACTATAAAACACTGTACAGATGTGCTATTACTGTACTTACTAACAACCTAACCTTCATTCTAATTCTATGATAATAGTCTGAGTAACTAAAATGAGAAAAATAAAAAAAGCCTTAGGACAAAAGTATATCATGGCATACACCACTATAAACTTAACCATTCATTTCTAAAAACTGAAAACAACATATAGTTAAATATAAGAGAGAAATAACTTGAAGAATTTACAAGATATAAATAGCAGGTTTATCCTTTTTAGATTAGTTTTTAATTAAAATGTTATACAAATATTTTATAAATTAAAAATGTTTTTGTTGCTTTCATTAACTATACATATATTTCTGCCAAAAAATTTTACTAGCACTACATTTCCTTCTGAATTTTATAAACATACGTTTTTGATCTTCCTTAGTACCTACACTAGACTTTTATATAGCCTTAAATATTTTTTAAAATTTAAGTTACTTTCTCCCATAGAACAAGTTTTGGTTTAACATTTTTAAATTTCTTTTTTATGTTAATATGCTGAATACAACAAATCAGCTTACAAGTAATTCTTCAGTTGTTTTAATTTCAACATTTTAGTAATATTGAGAGGTTAAAATTACACATAAAATGATTAGGAAGATTTTTTTGAATACAGTGACTTTACTATATGTATTTCACAAAAGTTTTAGCTATGTAGTTTAATTATTACTTCCAGAAACACTTTACAATTGAATATTCAACCTGGACTCCAACTTAACCACAGTGCTCTAATGACAGATATTTAGCCAAATTGCTGTTATATTTTGATATAGTTTTAAGCAATCTCCTAGAGTATAGAACTTGAAATGTCAGATTACATTAGAAGATTAACCTTTGTTATTTTGTGTTAATTCTAGCTATTAAGTAATATTTAAAGATACAAAACTGAGAGTTTCAAAGAGTAGAGAAAAACTTGTTTTATATGCAGGGCATGAACTTGAACAAAATGATATTTATTCATTTATTAATATTTACTGGACATGTCAGCAATGTGCCAGAGGGCAGGAATATACTTTCTGACCCCCATGAGCTCACAGTTAATTAAAGGAAATAACTATAATGCATCATAGTGAGTACTAGTCACAGAGGCAAGCACCAGGTATTGACTGCAGTGCACTGGATTTTTACCTATTTAGTCTGGAACACTTACTTAAGACTGTGGGATACGGGGATAAAGCCAGCAAGAGACTTGTATATTTTCACAAAACAAAATGTTCTCATCTTTCTTTCTTTTGATTAATGGTGTATTTTCTTTTGATGTAAAATTTATATACAAATGCACAGACTTAAAAGGTATATTCACTGAATTTTGACAATATATACCTGTGTAACTCGAACCTGTGGCAAAATTAGAGCATTACCATTAACCCCAAAAGTTCACAGGCTGCTTCCCAATCAATCCCTGTCCCGATCCTAGAAATAACCACAGCTTTAATGCTTTTTCACCTTAGATGAGTTCTGCCTGTTCTACAACTTCATATTTATGAAATCACAGTATAAACTCTTGTATAAGGTGTCTTTCACTCAGAATGCTTTTTTAAGCTTCTTCCTCAAAATAGTTTAAAGCTAATGTTCTTTTTTCAATGCACAAAATGAGAGTTTTAAAAAACAGTCTCTTATTTAACAGATTCAGAAGTCATATCAGATTTGTTGTTCTTACTGTTTACTATACATTTGTGTTCTTTAAGGTTTTTGAATTAAGTTTTTATATATAGTAAATTTGGAAAAAAATAAACAGAAAAAAAGGTCACCATTAATGTCCATAGTCAGAAGCAACATATTTGCATATCTCCTGCCAGTTACTTTCTAAAATTTTTTTTTATATAGTTGAGATTGACTATAATATACATCTGTATCCGGCTTTTTTCACTATTAAAATAAGCATTTTCTTACATCATTAACTGTTAGTATATTTTAATGGCTATTTATATGGACACTAACAAACCAGTTAGGTATTTTCCAGTTTTTCAATATATACAATAAAATGTATACATAAATATTTGCATACATTTTGAATTATTTCCAAAATCCCACAGAAGAATTAATGCCAGTACAACTCCCCTGATGCCTAAGATGTTCCAAAGTATGTCTTTAAGTAGTATTTTTTAAAAGGCATAAAAGTATAACACTTTACAAATTTCTGCTTAGATGAAAACTAAGAAAAACATGAATAAGTTTGGAAAGATGGTGACATGCTAGATCATAACTATACCCCCTCAAAACTTAAAAAGTTGCTCCATTTTGTTAATGTATTGAGTATAGCTAAGAAATCTGAAGCCAGACTGATTATCCTCTCCCTCTGAATGTTAACTTGTCTATTTTACAAGGAAACTTTTGGTGTGCAGGTGGAGGATAGGAAGAAGGAAGGGGAGGAAGGAAGGGGAGGACGAAATGGAAAGGATTTAAATACTAGAATGCATCTGTAATGGATTTCCTTTCCTTGAATGAAGAGGCACTACCTGAAGATTTGCTGAGGCAGGAGAACTGTGCAGTATCTAGCAAGGATTTTTTCTGAGTGGCACTGCTGACTTGGGGTGTGATCCCCTACCTTTAACTGCCTTCTACTGAAACTGAATGGTCATGTTTTTCTTTGATTTCATTGATACTTTAGTGTAAAGCTGGGAAATCTCAAGAACCATTTGTTAGCGAAACATGATGTTCCTGCTAACATTTTAAACTAAATTTTAAAAATTGCTTTTGTAATAATGATTCATTCTCATAAATAATTCAAACAATGCAGAAAAGTACACATTAAAAAAATCATCCAATAACCCACTAATCAGAAATAATCATCAAGATTTGTTGACTATCTTTCTAACATATTTCTTTGTATACAGACATATGGCCACTAATCAACTATTTGAAAAAAAATGTGACGCCATATGCTTAAATATAATAAATATTTACATTAAATCTAACTAAAGTAAAACTAAAGGAACTACTAAACTTACAACTTTTTAAAACTGTAAATCATTTCTTAAAAGCTCTAAGGATAAGAAAATGCATTATGGAAAACATTCAGAGGTCAAAATAATTTTTACAATTATGTTTAATATTAGACAGTAAAGAATGGCTCTCAACTATGACAGATCAGGAAAGTAGCCTTCTCTCCCTTCTCTCCAAATCAACATTACTTCTTGATTTGTTACACTGTTTTTTACATTTTCAAGTTTTAAAACACGTACGTTGTATTATAATCCTAATTTGCACAAAAGTTTAGTGTTGGCTATATGTTTAAATGGATTTATAAATCGACATCAATTTTTTTTAAACTACAATTTCTCCATTTGTTGGGTTATTCTTTGTACTTCATTGTGTAAATTTCATCATGAGGTAGTTTTCAAAATTAGTGCTATGTCCCTTTGCTTCTTTCATGGTTAGAAATGTCTGCCGGTTGTCTTCATTCTTGAAAATTATTTATCTGTTAACCTCTACTGTTTATCTGTTTTCTCTTTTATTGACATCTGCTTTTTGTTATTTCATTCCTTCTGGAAATTTGCTGTTTAATCTGCCTTTCATTTTTAACTTAAGATGAAGACTTCAGATCACTGGTTTAAAACAATTCTTTATTTTCTAATATAAGCATTTAAAGAGGATATCCCAGGACCTGGCTTGAATCACCACATAGACTTCTAGGGCTTCTTCTTGGAGCAGTTCCTTCCTCTCCCACACCCTGCTTCACAAATTCCAGTCACGTTAGCATCCCAGAAATCCAAACTCTGCCTCCTTAGCCTAGTGAGACTACAGTTCTTCCAGGGCTCTACCTACTTGTGCTGCAAGAGGAAAGTGCTCTGTGGCAGAAAGCTGGAAACTGTGGCACTCACCTCATGTTTTCCCATCTTCTCAAGAATGAAAGTCCTGGAATGCCTGTTGTTTAATGTTTGAAAACAAATAAGCTTGTATATTTGGACCAGTTTTATAGGTGTTTTCTGTGGGAGTGTCAGTACTAAACCTGAGGTCTAAAGTTTGAACTTTAGGCTAAAAGTTTGTATCTTGCCATTTTTATGATTTCTAGGGAATATACTTGCTTTCAGGTCTTTTTAGTTGATTTCCTTGATGGCAGGTCCAGAAGAGGCAGATCTACCTCTGCAGAAACAGTGAGTCCACCTGGCTTGTAGCTTGGACTGTGATATAAATTTGTGATGAGGGAGTTACAGACTTTATCCAGCAATTTTATGATGCTCATATTTTTACCTCTTAGGAGTCTCAGAAGCACTTGCCAGTCAATTTATCCAGCCAGATGATTTTACTACAGTTGTCAAGGAACTTTCACTCATGCCTTGAAGTAACTCATCTTCCACTGTGGACTTCAAACTGAAGGCACACAATTTGAATGAGTTCTTAAAAGACAAACTCTCTCTATTTTTTTCTTCAACTGTGTATTCTTCAACCTTTGCCTCTCTTAGTACCCTCCTTGCTTTGAAATCTTCTGTCACTGGAGAGTATAAACTAGCTCTCTTTCTCTGTGCTTTTGTCCATCAGAAACAATGGGAATGATAACAAAGAGGTTTCTTCAATTTGAGGAAAACTGGTATCAGAGATATATCCAGGTAGGTCTTTAAGTGGAGTCTTTGCTCTTTCTTCTTATAAACCTGAAGAAAGACATCAAGCTGGCTGGTTGTGTAAATAGTAAAGAGCTGCATCTGCTTGGAGGCAATAATAAAATTATTCCTGATCATAATCGTGATCACTACAATTATGTCTGCAATGCAAATTTCAATACCAGGGAAAGAAATAAAAAGTCCAAGAAGCAAATTTCCAAGCAAGAGGACTGCTTGGACTATTACAATATAAATGAGTTTCATTATGATTGATGCTTTTTAGTCCTTTGCAACCAAAGATATTTTATAAGTTTTTTCAATTGTAAAGATTCTTATTGCTTCTTTGAAAGTAAACAAATGTTTTGTGATTTTCCTCTAGTTTTTCCATATTTTTTCTAATAAAGGGTACTTGAAAGACAAAACTATAACTTTATTTTTTAGACTGTGACATTATGGGCTGGGTGTGGTGGTTCAAGCCTATAATCCCAGCACTTTGGGAGGCCCAGGTGAGAGGATGGCCTGAGCCCAGTGGTTCGTGACCAGCCTGGGCAACTTGGTGAGACCTTGTCTCTAAAATAAATAAATAGATAGATAAATAAATAAATAAATAAATAGCTGGGTGTGGTAGCAAGCACCTGTAGTTCTGGCTACTAGGAAGCCTGAGGCAGAAGGCTCGCCTGAGCCCAGTAGGCCAATACTGGGGTGGCTGTGAGCGTGCCACTGCACTCCAGACTGGGCAACTGAGTGAGACTCCAACTCAAAAAAAAAAGAATGTGACATTGTGACAAAAATGGCTTAACAGCAATAAAAAAAATGTAATTATTATGATAGTATGATGAAGCTTCCTAAAAAGCAAACTAATTTTTGTTAATATTGAGAGGGGTGCAACAATGAGAATAAAAATATCAATTTTCTTACATATGCAGAGATCCAAAGCTACTCTCTTCAAAGGGATAATGCAGAAATGTAAATAAAACAATTGATATAATAAAGGAACTAAAACTCTGCATGTAGATATGGCAAGGAATCTAAGGGGCAAAGAAGGACTAAGAAGTAGATATTCTCTTATTGCTTAACACACATATCTTTCATGCTTGAAGCTAAATTCCATAAATTCAGAAACACAGAAACAAAATTTATCTTGCAAAACACTATGTATGTGTCCAGTATTTAATGTGTGCTCAATAAACATCACAATGAATAAATGAATGAACAAAAGCTGTCACTGAAACTTTACTATACCTATAAAAAGAAGATGAATTTCTACACAAACAAAATGAAATAAGGAGGGCAAATAAAAATACAGTCCTGTTGATAAAAATGATGATGTTCGGAAATACCCATAGAAAACATATCTATTACCTGGAGTAGAGGTAAATCTTTAAAAAGATACCAATACTTGTCAGGTAAAAGTTTGGCAATATCAAGTTCTTTTCATTCTTGAACTCCTAGAGTTTTTGTTTACAAATTTTTTCCTGATCCTATTTGCTTTGCAAACATTTATAGAACTTAATGTCTAATATAACATCATACCTTTGTAACATGTCAAAGAGAATTTCCTACAGAATAAAAAGTATTACATAAATCTAACATAGTAAGTGTTATGGGATAAACTGTGTCCCTCCAAAATTCTTAGGCAGAAACCCTAAGTTCCTCAGAATGTGACTGTATGTGGAGACTGAGTCTTCAAAGAAATGATGTAGTGAGGCCCTTAGGCTGTGCCCTAATCTGACTGGTGCTCTTTAAGAAGAAATTTGGATATACAGAGAGACACCAGGGGCATGTACATGCACAGAAGACCATCTGAGGATACAATGAGAAGATAGCTATCTGTAAGCCAAAGAGAGAGGCACCAGAAGAAACCAAGCCTGCTGACACTTTGATGTTAGAATTCCAGCCTTCAGAACTGCTGCTTAAGCACCCAGTCTTATTTTGCGATGAGAGTTCTAACAAAATGGTAAAATAAGTAATGACAGAACATAAATCGCCACATTTATACTTCCACTCAAAGTTTTAAAAGTATTATTTTAGTAATATAACTTTACTGCAAACTAATTCATGCTCGTTAGCTAACAGCAACTTATATCTAGAAAGATCACTGCATATCCTTTTAATGCAAGAAAAAGTTCTATAGGAAGATACACACACAGTAAGTGCTAGAATGTACAACACAAGCAGACTTTCCTGCATATTTCATTAGGAAGTTTAACAGAAAGTACATTAAAAATAAATTTAAAAATGGAATTGATTCCAAGATGGCGACAGAATCGGTCGGAGTGCGTGAGTATAACTAATAACTGAGTGGGCACAGGGACAAATATGCAAGCAAGTGTGTTGGCAAGTGGGAGAGCGAGTGTTTGACTGAGTGGGGATGTGGGAACAAGTGGCCTAAGCTCTTCTGCCAAGGCAGTTGCCCCAGATGGCTACTTGGACCCCAGCACGCTCCATGGCCCAGAGGCAGGCACCAACTCTGTGACCCTACCGGGAAGAAAGTGGGGAAAATCACCCGCTGCCAACATTGCCTGCCACCACAGCCTTCGGTGCCAGGGACACTGGCAGCAGGGACCATGGAGAAACTACACGAGAAGAACTAGTTGCTGAATTCCAGCAGAGAACAAGATGCAGAGATGTCTCTATCGCATTGGTTCTGGTACCCACGCAGAGACAGGCTCTGGCTGCATGTGAACAGCAAAGCTACTCCCTGAGACTAAGGAGTGAATTCAGCACCTCTCTGAGATTTATCACTGCCAACCCAAAATGGATACATCAGGCGCCCCATCCCCTAACTGAAGTATTTGTGGGTCTATGGCTGCAACCAGAGATGAAGAACCCAGCCCACAGCACATGAGTAGTGGTGACTTTTAAAGTGACCCAGCTCCCTTTTCCAAGTCATTTGCAAAATATGAGATCTGGATAGGGAGCATCAGAGGGGGCTGAACACAGGTGTTTCATTTGGGGGTGATTCACAGTCTTCCCCTGACTGCATAGTGAACAGGGGACAGATTTAGAAGTTGGACACTTATCCCCTCTATCAGTCAAGAGCAGTAGTACTGGGGTCATGCCTATAAGGAACCCTAAGTCTCAAGAACTGCCACAAGAGGGTACTCAAGGATTACAAAAGTTTTGTTTTTTTTTTGAGTCTCCTGGCTTTTTCATATAGTTTGCAGGGAATGCATACTTTGTTTTGCTTTACTCTTTCTCCTTTTTTTGCAAAAGGGTATATAAGAGTGTGAAAGTTTCATGTTGTTGGTTTTAGGTTTTTTTGATATTTTTTCTTCTCTTTTTTGCTGGCTTATTTGTCTAGCCATTTGATTGATTTGTATATTTTTCCTTTTCTTCTTTATTCCCTTCATTGTCCTTTCTTCTCCCTTCTTTCTTAGTTCCTTTCCTCTCCCTTATGTTACATTACACCAGGGAAGATACATACACTCCCACAGCATGGACACTGTGAGGTGGTGGGAAGTGGGTCCCTGGAGACCCACACAACAATCAGTGATCACTGTAATCTGCAGGCAACCTTCGAATCTTAGCACCCCCACCCAACACACCTTATTCAAATCTCAAAGCTGCAAAGGATAGCATAGTTCCCCATCTCCAACCTGGATCCAAATTTGAACAAATCTAGAGGCTTTACCAAAGGAAGAATAGAGGGTTAAGCAAAAAGAAGTGAAAACTACTCCCTCTCTTACTGAGCAACAGAAGTAAAGAGAAAGAAAAAATCCATCACAAATGAAGAGAAATCAATGAAAAAACACAGGCACTCACAAAGTCCAAAAAGAACAGTGCACAAGAACACAGACTTTGGAACTCAATCAGTGAAGTATGCCCAGAACGACTGGTCTCAGACCACAAATGCAGAGATCAAGGAATGGATGGAAAAGATGAATAAGAACCAAGAAAGGCAAGACAAAAATATGAAAGAATTACTGAGATGCAAGCTATAAAGAATACAGTAAATGAAATAAATAAACTGACAAGCATGGAAAACAGAACTAACCAGAAGAATCTGAGACCTTGAAGACTAATATATGGAACTAACCCAATCCGTTAAAAGCACAGAAAGGAAGCTTAAAAAGATGGAACAAAGCTTTCAAGAGATGTAAAATTATGTTAAGAGACTGAACTTATGCCCAATAGGTATCCCTGAAACAGAAAAGGAGAATGAGAGCAGCCTGGAACAAACATTCTATGAGGTCATCCAAGGAACTTCCTGCATCTCATCGGAAACATGGCCATGTAAACACAAGACATTGAGATAACCCCTGCAAGGCATCAAATGAGAAGATCAACTCCTAGAAACATAGTGGTTCACTTACACAAAGTAGGTATAAAAGAAAAACTAAAGGCAGTGAGACAGAAAGGTCAAAATACCTACTGGGAAAGACTAATTAGAACAGCAGCAGATTTATCTACAGAAACACTACAGGCAGAGGAGACTAAGTCCAATTTTCAAAGTTCTCAAAGATAAACAATTTCCACCAAGAATTTTCTACCCAGCTAAGCTAAGCTTCATCAGTGATGGAAAATTAAAATCCTTCCCAGACATTCATTCCCTAAGAGTTTATGCTACCTCTAGACCTGCTCTATGAGAGATGCTTAAGGAAGTATTATGCACTGAGGAAAGAAAATTAAAGAACAACCACACTCTTCCCAAGAATGCAGGAAAACAAGAGAACCAACAAAGCATGCATCATGACTGCAAGAGTGAAAACACACAGATATATCAACCCAATACTCAAAAGGAAGCCAACAAACAACTAAACAAGCAACAACAACAACAACTGTATTAAGAGCATAATAACAGAGATAAACTCTAACATCTCAATAATCAGCCTGAACATGAATGGACTAAATGCTCATTGAAAAGACACAGAATGGCAAACTGGGTTTAAAAAAAAAAAAACATATGACAATATGACAACATGTTGTCTATAGGAGACAAATCTCACCAGAATGGACACCTACAAAATTAGAGGATGGAAAACAATTTTTCAGGTGAACAGAACACAAAAGAAAGCAGGAGTCGTGATCTTAATTCAGAAAAATAACCTCTAAGTTATCAAAACTTTAAAAAGATACAGAAAGACACTACCTAATGCTAAAAGGTTCAATACATCAACAAGAAATATCCATCCTAGACATATATGCATCCAACACAGGAGAACCAGCTTTTATAATGCAGCTACTAAGTAAACTAAAAAAAAGATATTGACTCTCACACAATCATAACTGGGGACTTAACAATCCGAGATCATCAAGGCAAAAAAATCAACATGGAGATCCAGAACTTCAACTTGTGGCTTGACCAATTCAACTAAATAGATACGCACAGAACACTTCACTCAACAACCACAGAATATACATTCTACATTACCACATGGAACATACGCCAAGGCCGACCATATCCCCTGCCATAAATGAAGCATAAACAAATTTCATGATATCAACTGCCATGCACCTTCTCAGGACACAGTGGAATAAAAATAAATTATCAACAACAAAACTCCCTCAAAGCCCACAAAGACATTAAAAAGCATGATGCTGTATAACTCCTGAGTCAACATGGAAATCAAAGCAGAAATTAAAAGACTCCTGGACACAAATGAAAATAAAGATACATCTTACCAAAACCTCTGGATATCATGAAAATAGTACTAAAAGAGGAATTTATATCTCTATGAACACGCATCAAGAAAATAGAAAGAATAAGTAAACAGTCTAATAAATCACCTAAGAAAGCTAGAAAGACAAGACCACCAAAACCGTAACTTCAGTAAAAGAATCCAAATCACCAAAGTAAAAGACCAAATACGGGAAAAACAAAAATAACACAGAAAAAAAAAAAATCAATGAAACAAAAAGTTGGTTTCTTGAAAGGATAAACAACATTGACTTGATGGACTCCTAGCCAGATTGACCAAGAAAAAGAGAGAAAAAGCCCAAATAAACACAATCAGAAATGCAGTAGAACAAATCACAACTGACCCTGAAGAAATACAAAAGATTATCAGAGAGTACTATGCACACCTGTATGGAAACAAACTTGAAAAACTAAATGGAACGGAGGACTTTCTGACACCACACAACTTCCCAAGGTTGAAACAAGAAAATTCAGACCATAAATAGACCAATAACAACAGGAATTTGACTCTGTCATAAGAAAAGTACCTACAAACCAATCCTATTGAAAGTATTCCAGGCAATCGAGAAAGATGGAACTCTTCCCAAATCATTTTATGAAGTTAACATCACACTGATACCCAAACCAGATAAAGATCCAACAAAGAAATATCTCTGATGAACATAGATGCGAAAATTCTCAACAAGACTACAGCAAATCGGATCCAACACCACATCACAAAAATCATCCACCATGACCAAGCATGCTTCAGCCCCCCACCACACACACAAAAGAAATACTTTTTTTTCCTAACCAGAGAAGTGAAAGACCTTTACAACAAAAATTATAAAACACTGCTCAAAGAAATCAAAGGAGACACAGACAAGTGGAAAAATATTCCATGCTCATGGTTTGAAAGAATCAACATTGTTAAAGGTGTCCATTCTACCAAAGGCAATCTACAGATCTGTCCCCCCAACCCCCCGCCCCTACCTGATGCAGGGCTGGTTCAACATTCACAAGGCAATAAACATAATTCAACTCATCAACAGACGTAAAAACAAAGACAGAAAAAGCTTTAGATAAAATCCAGGATCCCTTCTTGATAAAATCCCTCAAACACCTAGGCATAGAGGGAACACATCTCCAAATAGGAAGAGCCATCTACATTAAACCCACAGCCAGCATATTGCTAAATGGCAGAAACTGGAAGCATTTCCCCTGAAACCGGAACAAGACAAGGCTGACTACTCTCACCCCTCCTGTTCAACATAGTTTTGGAAGTCCCAGTTAGAGCAATCAGACAAGAGAAAGAAATCAAGGGTATCCAAATAGGAAAAGAAGAAGTTAAGTTATCCCCCTTTGCTGATGATATGATCCTCTACCTTGAAAATCCATGAGAATCTGTCAAAAAAACCCTGCACTGATAAAGGAATATGGCAAAGTCCCAGGGTACAAAATAAACATTGAAATGACAGTAGCATTCTTAATACCAACAACAAACAGGCAGAGAACCAAATAAAAAGCACAATCCCAATCACAATAGCCACACACACATACAAAAGAAATACTTTTTTTTCCTAACCAGAGAAGTGAAAGACCTTTACAACAAAAATTATAAAACACTGCTCAAAGAAATCAAAGACACAGACAAATGGAACAATATTCCATGCTCATGGGATGGAAGAATCAACATTGTTAAGGTGTCCATCCTACCAGAGGAAATCTACAGATTCAACACAATACCCATTAAATTACCAACATCATTCTTTTCAGACCTGGAAACAACATAGAAATTCATATAGAAACATAAAAGACCACGAATCGCCAAAATAATCCTTAGCAAAAGAAACAAAGTGGAAGGTATCACACTTCCAGACTTTAAAATTTATTATCAAAACAGCCTGATACTGGTACAAGAACAGGATGAAACAGAACAATGGAACAGGATAGATGTTCCAAAAGCAAAACCTCAATTTCTCAAGCAATACATCTTTGACGAAGCCTCTACCAACAACCACTAGGGAGAGGAGAATTTATTCAGTAAATGGTGCTGGGAAAACTGGATGACCACATGCAGCAAAATGAAAAAGTACCCCTACCTATCATCATACACAACTGCAAATGGATCAAAGACCTAAACATAAAACCACAAACTAAAAGAATCTTAGAAAATGCAGGAGATACCTTGACACAAATTGGAATAGACAACCAATTCCTGATCAAAACCCCAAGTGACCATGCCATAAGAGGTAAGATAGACAAGTGGGATCTCATCAAAAGGAAAACTTCTGCAATGCAAAAGAAACCATCAAGAGACCGGGGAGACAACCCACAGAATGGGAAAAAATATTTACCAACTTTATATTTGACAAAGACCTAATATCCAGGATCTACAAGGAAGTCAAATGTGTCAAAAGGGGAGAAAAAAAAGTCTTATTAAAAAGTGAGTAAAATATAAAGAATCGACACTTCTCAAAAGAAGACATATGAGCAGCCAATAGATACATGAAAAAATGCTCAGCCTCACTAATAATCAAAGAAAAATCAAATTAAAACCACACTGAGATACCACCTAACTCCAGTCAGGATGGCCATTATCAAGAACTCAAAAAACAACAGATGCTGGAAAGGATGTGTGGAAAAGGGAACACTTCTACACTGTTGTTGATGGGAGTGTAAACTAATACAACCTCTGTGGAATACAGTGTGGTGATTCCTAAAAGACCTAAAAATTGACCTTCCATACAACCCAGCAATCCCCCTTGTGGAAACACACCTGGAGGAACTCAATTATGCACAATAGCAAAGACCTGGAACCAACCATGTTGACTATCGAAAGCAGACTGGATGAAAAAAACGTGGTACATATACACAATGGAATACTATGCAGGAAGGAAAAAAACCCATGGACTTCACAGTAACTCGATGGATTTAGAGTCTATCATACTCAGTGATCTAACACAGAAACAAAAAACTGAGTACCACATGTTCTCACTCAGAAACAGACCCTGAACATTTATCATAATATTGTAAGAAAGGGTTTTGCAGTAGCAGAACACTGCCAGGAGAGGTGGGTGGCACATAATATCAATAAAGGCACCTGATTTCAAACCAGGTGAAGTGGGGACCAAAGAGAGGTCCAAATGTTACCTGTACAATCACTACTTTTATTCCTAATCTTGAACTGTACCCTACATCTTTAAAATAAGTAACAATAAATTTACAAAAATTAAATTTAAGTATACAGTAT
>CAUYQG010138771.1:0-14016 GCA_963574415.1 Tarsius wallacei | reverse complement strand
TTGACAACCAGACTTGTTGGCTCAGTCTGTAATCCCACGCCTTGGGAAGCTGAAGTGTGTGGATTGCCTGAGCCCGCAGGTTCGAAACCCGCCTGGGCAATTTGGCAAGACCTCATCTCTACAATAAATTAAAAATTAGCCAGGCGTGGTAGCACACGCCTGTAATTCTGGCTACTTGGAAGGCTGAGGCGGAAGGATCGCCTGAACCCAGCAGGTCGAGGCTGGGGTGGCCGGGAGCGGCCACTGCATTCCTGTCAGGGCGAGAGTGAGACTCCAACTAAAAAAAAAAAAAAAAAAAAGTTCAAAAAAAAAACATATTGACAATGAATTATGTTTATATCAAATTTCAATGTCTTCTTTTTTTACAACTTTGGTGGTTAGGATGTTTAATTCATAATACATAATAAGGCTGCACCACTGAGCTTAACTGATCAGTTCTGAGCTTCTCATGTTGATCATCTGGGTTCTCATAGAGGTTAGAATTTATAACTTCTAAATTTTGCTATTTATGGCAGAATAATAAAAAGAGTAAGAAATTTGGGGAAAAGGATATATCATTGATTTGCAGTTCCTCACTTTTAAACAAAATATATTTCTCCTTCTTGATTCTGTAAAGCCACATTCTAACCAATTTTGGCTTTAGACCACTAATTTCTGAACAAGTATGTTTGGTTTTCTTATTTTTTTCTTCCCTCCTTCCAACGTTCTTTTTAACATTTTATTTTTAATTGACAAATTAAAATTGTATATCTTCTCTATCTTTTTAATAGAAACTCTGTATACCCAAATAGAATAAAAGTAGAACCAAAAAAACAATTTATTCCATAATGTATTACAAAAAAAAAGCATATTGAAAGGGAACGATTAAGAACAACATTTCAAACATTTCTCTAAATTTTACATCTGCCAACTCTTGACTCAAACTGTGAAAAAAAAAAAAACAGTGTAAAGTAAGAGAATATAGTCTATTCATACCTTGGTTGAATTAAGGCAGAAAACCCCCAAAAGTTTCTGTGTTGCCCTGACCCAATATGTTGAAAGCCACCTGATGAAGCAAGTCATTCCGCAAAGACTTTGATGTTTGCATAGACTGTTTGCATACTTGTCTAGCTGACCACCTTCACAGAACCTTCATAAATCAATCCGATTCTATGTGGATTACTGCCCTACTCACAAACACCAGATTATATTCTCAAGGAGCAAGTATAAATCTTGATGTGGGTTAATGCTCCTGAACTAGATCATGGAGTCTTGAAGATTTCTTTGCAGCCCAACTAGGACACAATGTAATGTTTTGTGCACAGAAGGTGCTAAATATTTCATTTCAAGCCTGAGTCATCTTGCTTAATGTATTTACCAGAGATTTCATATTTGTCACACAAAGACATTTGACTCAGCTAGTATTGTAACCACATATAATTTGTTCAGAAACTGAGTATTTTTATAATGGTTACTGAGTGTAATGAATCTGGGAAGAATTCAAAACCCATATTTTGTACTCACTTACAAACCTTTCTAAAGTGAGAAAAAGTCCATGCTTTTTATACCCAACATTTACAGAGAGGATCTTTGGGCAAGAAACTATTTCAGGTTTGGAGAGAAATGAGATAAGGGAGAACACACTTGTAAAACTGATATCTCTTATTCTCTCCTACAGAGCCAATGGATTTATTGGTTTTAAATGGAGCGTGGTTCATTGACTATGATTGCCAAGCCCAAAAATCTAGAAGCGGTCTGTGGAGATAATGTTTGTCATTGAGACTGTTGAAAAATCTGGAATAGTGGCCAAAGACAGGATATATTTTATGCCTCACTCATTTAGGCTTAGAGTTTTCTGTATAGGTGCCAAGATTTCAATCTGGCTAAAAAGAATCCAAAGGAAAAAATATATATATCATTCTGAAAGGAAAGCCTACTTTCTACCTTTACATTGTTATCTAACAAAATAATTCCTGGAAACATAATCAATCCTGTGGAAAGTTTTGATGTCTACATTTAGCACAATATCCAGCTTTTCTTAAAACAGTTTGAGAACTTGAATCAATAGTCCGTATCAAGTAGCAGCCTTATGGTTCTTAGAAGGAATGAAACAGCACTGCATGGTGGTCAGATCTGAAAACAATGTCACATCTGACATCCAGGTATCAAGTGAAACTTTCTCCAGGGTATAATGGCTTGAACTTACTTCTTCCAAAATTCTTCGACTGTTTCTCAAAAGGGTAGCTTCATTTTCCCAACATTCCTAGCCATATATCTTCTCCCAAAACCAAGAACTAAAGTTTAACTTTTTAGTATGGCATATTGGAAAAAGATATAGACTGGGCATTAATCACCTTTTTTTCTAATCCATCCTATGAAACAACATAGAAATAAGTCTCTTTACATCTCTGGGACTGGTCTTTATTGCTTGTAGCCTCAGCAAGTTTACCCTCTATAGTATAATGAGGTTATCTCTATTTTCTCCTGACCATTACCATGATAACCATACATTGTTAATAAATGTATGTAACATTCTCCCTTTCTTTTACCTATACATTTTGTTTGTTTGCCTAGCCAAGTATGTAACCTGGGTATTGACAGACCCAGTATTGATTTGTATTCTTCTGGATGGAAACAATAAAACGTAATTTGATTTGTTAAAAATCAAAGCAGAATTTTTTCTTAAGTGTGACCTGAAAAAAAAATCGGAAACATCAGCTAGGCCCATCAAGGCACATCCAAAGAAATACAGTTTAGCAATCAAATGCAATTACTAATAAAAGTAATTCAAATCTTGACTAAATATCTCTCAAATTTTAAGAGGTCACATTTATAAGCAACAGAAGTATTTCATAGAAGTCTCCGTTTTCAGTCTTCTCGCTCGCTCTCAATAGTTCTCACACACTAAAACCACCTTGCAGCCATTTTTCAGTCCTTTTAGAGTCAGTTTCTCACCAAGCAGTATTCCAAAGCTCAGGCTACTCAGAACTTACGCATTTTTCCCCTCCCCCTCTCTTCAATAATCATAGTCATGTCGTTTTTTAGTCTTTCTTCCAATGCAAAGTAAAAGTCCCTCCTTTCTAATGTTCACTCTTATTTACCCATCAGCTAAAATCAGGAGACAAAGCTTAGGAACTAAACAAGAAAACTCTGAATCAACTTTAGAAAGTGAAGAAAAAGAAGAAAATACCCTTGCTGCAATCTGTTGGAAGTCAGCCCTTGACACAAGGGTTTGTAAAGAGAAAATAAGAGAGGAGAGAGAGAAAAGAACATTTAAAAAAAAAGAAGAAAAGAAAGAATTATTTCAAAGGAGGTATTCCAAATGGAAAGTTTGCAAATTTTTATACTTTTGCATATTTTATTTTATTTTCTAGTCCTCAACATACATGGGGCCTCCTGACACTCTGTATGAGGCATTTAGCTGTACTTCCAGAATAAAATAAAATCATTGGAATGTTATCATGGCATTCAACCTCTGCTTTTTTATTTTCTAGCTAGACATGTTTGTTTCTTTTTTCTGGTCTGCTCTAGAAACTGTTACCACTGTTTTTTGTTTTGTTTTGTTTTGCTTTGTCTATACATGGTATATAAGCTCTCCATTTAGTATGTCATATGTCTAGTTAGTCATGGAGCAGTTATTCTCTTTGTAATAGGAAGAAAAGTTGATTCAGTGGATATCAGATGCCCATTCAGCAACTCAAAGCAACCAATGGGACTATATTTTACAGTATGTGTATATTCATGTGGGTACAAACAAAATTTTCCAAAATGCAGTGAGGGTATGGTCTGAGAAGACTCTCTAGTGGCCATCAATTCTGAGTATAAAAATATGATATGCAGTGATTTTGACAGGTTTAAAGTATCGTCTTTGTTATCATTGCATTTTATTTGTGTTTTATGCCATTTATGTTTCTGCGATGTGTCCCTTATTGCAGGGTAAGACGCTTTAAGAATACATTTCTTAAAAAAAGTTGCTTAATTGTTTTCACTATCTTTTCCCAATGTTTTTGTGTTAATTTTTCTAATGAAAAATACTAATTTTTTAAAGCTAGACCGTTGCTTTCAAATGTGTAAGAGATTAAAAAGTTTCAAAGTGCTAATTGAATACATGAGGTAACCAAGAGGACTTACCCCAGACCACAACCTGCTAAGTGTCAAAGAACACAGCAATTTTTCTCCTCTTTACTGTTCATTTAGTTTTGCCCTTGGGCCTATTGAGTGTCAGATTAAACCTGTTCCATATATTGGAGGCAGATTAAACTTAGGGTTGGCTAGGTAACAGTTATTTAATTTTCAGAAGAAAACTGAAGGGAGAACCAGCAGCCTTGCAATTTAGTGTGCTAACTAAATTGTTTTTTAAGCTAGGTCTAAAGTTATACGACCCAGGGAATTCATAACAATGTGGATTTTCTTTGTATCTTATTGCCTAGGGTAATAGCGAATTTCTTCATGGCTTTAACTCTACATAAGTGGCTTAAAAATGACCTTCAATCATACACCTTCATTTCAGGTGTTCAGAAAGAATTCATATAGAGTGTAAAACTGGATTTTTAACTTTCCCTTAGTCAAATATATTCAACAAAATTTTGCATTAGACTTTTTTACCTCAGTAAGCAAAGGAGACAAAAGAAGAAAAGATCATGGTTCCTAATTTGATTAAAATGAAGGCTGGAGGGGAGATGGACAAAGATGGGGCCTAAAGTTAACAATACTGACTAGAGAGTCCAGTAACCATAAGACAGAAGTAAGCAGGCTGCATAAACGTTCTCTCCAATCAAGCTACATAAAGCCTTCTTAAGAGAGTTTGGTTGCTTAGAGATCCCAGATCAGACTGAGCAAGTTTACAGTTAAGGCCAAAGTATACTGACAAGTACATGCTAGAATATGGGGGAGGGGATGTAGTGATGGGGACTGATGGCTAAAGAAGAAAGATCTGAGGGGCAAGTCAGAAACATCCAATCATAGATTAGTTGGCTAGGGCTACAGAGCTTGGGAAAGTTTGCCCTAGAGTGAAGAAGCCTTGAGATGTTTCTGCTGGGACGGGGGGCTTTTGAGTGTTATAATGACCTTGCTGTCTCACTCTTATAAAGTACTAGATGCCCAGGCTGTTCTCAGTAGCAATAAACAACAAAAGTCATGGGTTGACCTCTGGAGGTCCTATGCTCTCTGGATTAAAGGTTGTGGGTAGTCTTAAACAGCTTTAATATGGAGTCCCACAGTGATTTATGGTACACTATTTAAATTAATTAGCTTTTACTTGTGGACTTGTGATAATAGGGTTTTTAAGACTATATATATATTTTTTTAGGTATATGAAAACTTCTTTTAAAGGTGCTTTTCACTTGGTATGGTCTTTGGTCCTGGAACCTTAAGAACAAAATGCTGCTCTTCCCTTATTCAATCCACAGACTTCCAAGTTAGCCTTAAAAGACTCTCTCATTCTGTTTCTTATAAACGCCCCTTTAGAACTTGACTTCAAAATAGAAATGGCCAGAATACCCTAAGTTTGACTTGCTGAGGCATGGACAAAACACAGACCTCCGTGGAATCTCTGCTGCCTTCCTGGTCCAGATTCAGACGGATCTCTGGTTTTCTCCATGCTTCCAAGCCATATGGATTGCTTTCTCTCTCATCTTCATTTCTTCACGTGCAGTCTGGATGTTAGAAAGAAATTGCACAGATTTATAGGATACCTGATGAGAGGTAAACACAAAATTGAGTTCTTAAAAGTGCAAAATGTGCACCCGTGTAAAGAAAACCTTCAAAAAGAAGACACTCCAAGTTCTTAAATTGGCCTAGTTTTCTTTTTTTAGATCTACAGTAAATGCAACATGTATCTGCAAAATTAAAATAAATGTGAAAGATTTATAGCTTATAAGCTATATGAATAAACGAGTAATAGTTCCAACTGTCCTATCTTTGTTTGTTTGTTTGTTTTGTTATTTTGGGGGGATCTGATCTTATTTATTTGTTACTCTAGACATCTTCTTTTTGACCACCACACCCAGCCAAAATTATTTTATTTTATTTTGTTGTAAGTGATGAGGTCTCACCTTGTTGCCCAGGATGGTTTTGAACTTCTGACCTCAAGAGAACCTCCTGGCTTGGCTTCCCAAATGGTTAGGATTACAGGTGTGAGCCAATATGTCCAGCCATAAAATCAAAATTTTAATGTGAAAAAATATAAACTCAGAGGGCTTAACCCAGATCTACTGAATCAAAACTTCTGGGGATGAAGTTTTGTACTCAATTAATTCTGACAGATGACCACATTTGGATTTTCATGTTAAAACTGCTAATATTAAGACTAATTTTAACAACTAACATTGACTGTCTATTTTATGATGTGTCTGGCATTTTGCTATGTGCAATATAAGCCCTATTCTCTATTCTTTAGAAAGAAAGATGAATACTATTTTAGAAAAGAAAACATTTTAAACATTTTAGAAAGGAAGGTTAATTAATCCCATCTGACAGATTAAGAAACACCGGCACAGAAGAGAAGCAACTTATCCAAATGGACAAAATTTGCCAAATTCTGATGGTGGCAAAGTAAGGACTGAACCCCAGGTCTCCTTGACTCTGAATCTAGTTCAATAATCCTAAAGACTACAATGCATCACCCCTTTTAAAACACTGTCAGTACACTCTAATTTTGCTCTTGTGTAAAACCATTTGGGCACATCCTTCTTCTTGGATTGTATTTTGAGCAATGGGTAGAAATAAGCTCCAAACTGCAAATCCATATGAAATTATTGATAAATTCCCCTTAATTTATCTTTCTGTTCCATTTATAGAACTAACATCTTTGTAGCTTGTAGAATTTCTGGAGTTCTATAGCAACTCTGTTTCAGATGCTAATCCACCATGTTGATTTCTGATTAATCCCCATTCTGGAAAGGCCTCTAAGATTTCCAGTTTACCTATTGTTCCTTGTGTAAGAGCAAGAATTTATTATAAATCCTGCCCTTAGGTCAAAACAACTTGCAGATGGTTTCTGAAACACCATTCCTTATGGTATATAAGCCCTGGATCTGGGAGGTAATGGCATAGGGACCCATCATCTTGTTTCACTGCTGTCTGCGATACAGACATGACTTCTGTTCGTAAATCTCTATTAAATGTTTTTTTCAATGAAGTTGGATTTGTCAGCCTCTTACTTCCACCTCTCAGCTTTCTCAGGCTTTAGAGGTAAGTTTGCATAGTCCTGCCCTCAGTGAAACATTTGCATACACATTTTGTAACTCATTAAAAAACTTTGAAAATAATGAAATCTCCACAAAGCCTTTGCATCTTTTTATTTGCTTTTTATAGATACAAGCAACAGCAAAGGCCCTTTCTGTCTAAAAAGCTACTCATCACAGATAGAATGCTTTTAAGAACTGTTTTTCATCTCGATTTCTTGGTTTCCATTTTAACTGGCTTGACAGTTAAACTCACTAGACATGAACACAGGTCTGGAGATAATATCAACTTAGAATAATATTTGAGGGGTTAGTCACAGTCACCAAGGGGACCAATTAGCCTTGCATTTATAAAAATGTTGATCAAACTTCTATAACAAGAGACCCAAAAATGCAGTGGCTTATACACTAGAGAAGTTTATCTCTACCTTATTTGGCTCTTCAGGTCTGTTACAGAGGGTTAAAAAGATGAAAAATCCAGGCTCCTTCTGCCTTTTGGTCTTTGCTTTGCTTGATATGTGATGTGCAGATCACGATATGAATCTGATAATCCACACTTGCAGATGAACCCATGTGAAAAGATAACAGGAAGAGAGAAGTGCACCTTTTTTTTTCAAGGCCATGACCTGCAAGTTGCTCACAACCCTTCTGTTCATGTGCCCTTGGGCAGAACCTAGCCACGTAGCCACACCCAGGTGCATGGAAGACTGTACGATGTAGGCATGGATATTCAGCCATGTGCTTAGTTATACAAATGGAATAATCTTGAAGGTCCCCATTGTTTTGGAGGTAAACATTCATAAGTATTCAGAGTCAATGCAGGTCCAATTTTTCCACCTTGATGTTAATACTTGACCTAGCTCATATAATCCCTGGTTAGAATTTAAGAAAGAAAGTCTTTTCAAGACCAAGCTTAGACTAGAAATCCAAGGGCATTGGTGAACATTTCATTTTTGACTGTCCCATCTCTCCAGGTGCTAGTAAAGCTCTGACGAATGAGAGACTTAAAATAAATTATCAGATTTTTTTCTTTTAGGAAGATATTTCTCCTATTGCTTCAGTGCTTTCTGTTAAATTAAACAAATGTCTTCTACTACTGAAAGCAGCAGAAAAAATCTGAAAGGACATTCAGTATTTAACAAATACCAAGGAACACTTAACCCTACATGTGACTAGCTAGACAGTTCGTGGGCCTTAGTGTTATAAGTTGAGTCATGGCCCCCTGAAGACATTTCAGTCTACACCCCTTGAACCCGTGAATATGTCAGGTTACACTGCAGAGAAGAATTAAGGTTGCCAAGCAGCTGATCCTAAGATGGCAAGACTATATTGTATTCTTTAGGTGGGCCCAGTGTCATCACAAGGGCCCTTACTAGGGAAAGGGGAGTGCTTTTCTCTACTTGGAAGAGCCAGAGTCATAGAGACAAGAAGACGCTACACTGCTGGCACTGAAGATGGGGGAAGGGGTCAGAAGTCTAGAAATGCAGGCAACCACTCTGAGCTGGAAAATGCAAGGAAACAGATTCAGTTTTAGAGCACCCAGAAAGAAGACAGAGCTTGCTATCACCTTGATTTTTTTCCCATTTTGACTGTCTGTCTTCCAGAGCTGTAAAGAAATGACTGTGTACAGCTTTACATTGTTAAGTTTGCAGTAATTTGTTAGAGCAGTTATAGGAAACCAATGCACTTAGCTATATTCTCTTTAAGTTCAAGTGTTTGCTCTATGATTTGGACCATCTCGGTGCTAGCACACTAAATGCACCATCTTAGTGCTCTTGACTTTCTGACGTAGGTATTGAAGAAAACCCAGAATGAAGGGAGCTAAGTGACTTGTTAAACGTCACGTGGAAACTGGCCAAGACAGTATTAAAGCATTGTTTAAAAGTCTATGATGTCTATTTAAGGCATAGTCCTTCTCTTCAAGGATCTTTCAGGTGTTCGATTTATTAATTTTGATCATTTTTGAGTACCGTATAATAGGAGTTGAAAAACTTTTCTAAAAAACAACCACAAGGTGAATATTTTAGGCTTTGTAGGTCAAATGTTCTCTGTTGAAGCTCTCAGCTTTGCTGTGGCATAAAAGCAGCTGGAGACAATGTGTAAACGAGTGAGAATGGCTATTTTCTCACAAAACTTGACTGAGAAGAATAGGCATTGGGTTGGAGTTAGCCAGTGGACATAGTTCACCACCTACTGCTCTAGAATGAAAGAGCTCAAATTTAGGGAATTATTCTGTGAAATGGTTTTGCTGAATGCAGACAATTTTCTGTGAATATACAAAGACTGTTACTGGAAGGTGTAATTAATAACAATTAATTAATAATAGGCCGGGCTCAGTGACTCAGCCTGGAATCCCAGCACTTTGGGAGGCCGAGGCGAGTGGATTGCCTGAGCCGGCGCGTTCGAGACCAGCCCAGGCAACTTGGCAAAACCCTGTCTCTATTATAAGTCAAAATTTAGCTGGGTGTGGTAGTGCACACCTGTAGTTCTGGCTACTTGAAAGGCTGAGGCGGAAGGATCACAGGAGCTCAGCAGGGTGACTCTGGGTGGCCATGAGGGTGCCACTGTACTCCAGTCTGGGTGACGGAGTGAGATTCCAACTCAAAAATAATAATAATAATAATAATAATAATAAATTGTGAATTTTACACTAGTGCTTCTTCATTGACTCTTCCCTTTTTCAACTGCTTCCTTCCAGCTCCCAATACCCAACTCTCCTCTCATTCTATCGTCAAGTCTTACCTTCTTGGAGAGACCCACCCAGATTCATCTGTGTAAAATTATACATTTTTCACAATCATTGCACCATTACACTGTTCTACATTTCCCCACTAAGATATTTATGCTTAATAGATTAATTTATCTGTAGAATAGTGCCTATCTTTCTCTGATAAAAAAATGATCTTTGTTTACTCTGCTAATATTCACAAGTGCCTAACACTGTACTTAGTGCATAGCACACTCTCAATAAATACTTATTGACTAAATATTGTACATGGTAGCTTATTTGTTTTTCATTAGGCCTTAATTTACTTACACTTAAAGTGTAGAAGTGAGCAGAAGACCTTTACTTAATATTAAATTTCATTTTTCAGCCGGGCTCGGTGGCTCAGCCTGTAATCCCACGCATTTGGGAGGCTGAGGTGAGTGGATTGCCTGAGCTCGCGGGTTCGAGACCCGCCTGGGCAAGCGAGACCTCATCTCTACAGTAAATAAAAAATCGGCCGGGCGTGGTAGTGTGCACCTGTAGTTCCAGCTACTTGGAAGGCTGAGGCGGAAGGATCATCGGAGCCCAGCAGGTCAAGACTGCGGTGGCCGGGAGCGGCCACTGCACTCCAGTCTGGGTGACAGAGTGAGACTCCAACTCAAAAAAAAAAAAAAAAAAAAGATAAAATGGAAAATAAAACTTCATATGATAGATGAGAATATTTAAATGAATATATCTACATTTCCTATTTGAGACACAGGATTTAGAAAACTACTTGGACTGAAATTTGGTAGTGTTAGTGTTCTATTACTGGCTGACTTGTTATAAAACATATGGCCAAATATTTAACTTTTGTCTTTTATTTTGTTTGTTTGAGTCAAGGTCTCTGTCAAGTATGGTGACATGGTCATGGCTCACCCTTGACCTCTTGGACACAGGCAGTCCATCCACCTAACTGGGACTACTGGCATACACCATCCTACCTGGCTAATTTTTTGTAGAGATGAGGTCTTGCTATGTTGCCTAGTCTGGTCTTGATCTCCTAGGCTCAAGCAATCCTCTTGCCTTGGCCTCCCAAAGTGTTGGGATTATATGCATGAGCCACTGCACAGCCTTAACTCTTATTTGTAAGAGGAAAATAATAATTGTTTTCCAGTCACCTGGGGTGGGAGGCAATAGTAGGGATGGTGGTAGTGGCAGTAAAGTTTTTGACCACAGAGGATATGGAGCAGGAAGAAGACATAAGTTCATTTCCTCAGAAACAGGACTCTGGCCAGAGGAGTTGGGGATTGGTGCTTACACAGACAAGGACCAGGGACACCTCTTCCCTCTGTCTCTTCCTCCACCCTCCAAACACACCAAGCAGTGCCATTGGTAGAGACCTAAGTCTCCTTTCAAAGTGGAATTTATATTCTCGGTAAATTTTTATGATTGGGATGGGACTTTTTAACTCAGGTGTATTGGGTCTGGATTTTATAGATGAGCCTTTTATAAGTCTCATTTTTTAAAAAAAGAAATCATGTACAGAACACAATTCTGTACATCAGAGAGATGAAAGATAAAATAACTCATGGGATTTGAACCTGTGATTTCAGAAATTCTACTCCAAAGCTGCTTTTCTGCCATCAAGCTTTCTTCTCTGCCTAAGAACATATTTTAATGCCGAAAAAAACTATATGCAAATGAGCTAATAGCCAGGTGGTTGGTTCTATTCTAGCATATCACAAGGGTGAGTTGAGCACTTACATCCTTAGCTTGTTTGAAAAGCATGTTTCATGACAAATCTCTTTCTGTTCCCCAAAAGACGTTCCTTATACTCTTTAGATAAAAAATAAAAATGTTAAATATATCCACTAGGATGTGCTCTTTTAAAACAATGGGATAGTACTTTTTATATATTCTGTGGTTGTTCACATGGGTTGTAGGCCATAGACTGATCAATGATCTCTTGTGAATATACTAGACTGATGTTACCAAACACGTATGGTGTCAGCACACCCACTTGAAGAAAAACCAATCTGAATTGATTTAGTTAATTTGAGTTGCCTAGAGACCACTGAAGACCACATTTCTGTGTGACTACATACTCTGTAGCTATTTGAAGCAGTGTATTCATGTGCTAGTAGATAGCCTTACTTAACTTCTCTTATCAAAGAAATTTGAATAATGTTTTATGAAGTAGAATCATATTACTTTAAGATTGGGAGGAAAGACTATCCTTACTGAGAATGGCATTTTCAAAATAATAGCTAGAGTTTATGTAATTCTAATTCCTCTTACCCTAGTTCTCTTTTTAAATTATTTAATAATTTATTAATCTGATAAACTTAGCCCTGTGATATCCATTACAAAAAAGAAAAAGGAAATGGATCTAAATCTCCAATTGCATGATGTGCATATATTTTCAACCTCTTAGAATATTTAAAGTTTGCTAACTTGGTCAAAGAGGCTCTTAGTTTTGTTAAGATATGCTGATTCATTCTGTCAGATACTTCTTATTCATAGCCCAGTCTGAGATTTGTGTTAATTGTTCCAAATGGAAACATAGCTCAGGAAAGAAGGGTTGGTCCTGAATTAAAGAAAACATTTTTTACATCCGGGAAGGAAAATGTGAAATGAGTATATTTGTATAGTAATAAAGTGAATTTAAATGGAAAAATGGAGTCAATAATTTGCACCTTTTGCCTTTCAGGTTATGCATTAGACCCTTCATTAGATAATCATCAAGTGTCTGCTAAATATATTGGTTCTGTAGAAGAAGCTGAAAAAAATCAAGGTAATCTGTTTGAAATACTTAATATCAGATGTATATACCAATAAGTAGTATCTTGCAGATTGACTAATTAGACAGTAAGAAAAAAATTAATGTTTTATTTAGCTCTTGAAATTTTTTAAGTTGAGAAACCAAGTGATATAGTATGGTGCAATATAGCTCAGAACTATTACTTGCTTTTGCCACTCACCAGCTGTGCGGCCTTGTAGGGAAGATAGTGGTATGTATCTCTTTGGGTGGCTTTGAGTACTTGGTACCCTGCCAACCCTAAAGAAATCATTCAATAAATTATAGTTAACGTATAGACAATTTTGGCAGTTGACTTCTCAACACTAGCGTCAGGCTAGACTTTACAGAGCAGAAACATTTTATTTTGTATGTCTGCAAAGATGTCTTTGAAGGTTTTCTTTGAGGGCTGGGTTTAAATATGTGTTTTGAAATATATCTGCTCATATCCATTTTTTACTTATTATCATAAGACAAAGCATCATATTCTAAATGCCAACTTGTCACAAAGCTCATCAGCTCATTGGGATATTGTTTATAAAATGCCATTAAAAATACAGTGTGCTGGTTGCATGGGACACTTCTGCTTAGTAGCTCTAGACCTTGTGTGATGAGGCTGCCTTCTCTGTGTGAGCTAGATTATTGTTAAAATACAGTTTTAACAGGCTTTTGCTATAAATACATAGCCTAAAGGAAATGGATTTGAATTAATATAGGTAGGCTTTTCTTCTTTAAGTTAGACCTCTGCAAGTCACATCTAAATGCAGCTAGGTTCTTAGTTAACTTGTGACTGTGATTTCCATAAACCTCTCTTTTTTCAAGTTAATGACTGTACACAGTTTGCCATCTCCTACTACCCAAATCAAAATCACAACCAGAAACATCCTCTTTTTTTTTTTAACTGCTTAACATTGGTGATTATTGGAGGTCAAGTTTAGATTGAGATCACTTGGAAGAAATAGCCATATTCCTGTGAAACCTAGTTTGATTTATATTGTTGCATTACAAGTGAAGTGAAGCTAAGTTATTAAGTGTTTGCTGTGATTTAATTGAATTCGGTTTTTAAATGATAAATTACAGTTTATTCTTGCTTTCAGAGGTGACTTTATCATTATTTAGCCAAAATGAGTTGCTGGGTTTCTTTCAAAAAGTGGTGAAAATCCACTGATACAGGTTTTTTAAATCAATAAAAGGATTGTGGGTCTTTGTAGGATTGCATATTGGAGTCTTTTCTTTAAATATACAGTAATAGAATTTGCAAAATATTGCATTCACAGAAAGCTTCCTTCCCTAGAAGGTTTAATCTTTTTTTGTGTAGCGTGAGTTGGTTGTAGTGTATGTGGCAGATTCACAGGGATTTGGTTTGT
>CAUYQG010138762.1:0-26646 GCA_963574415.1 Tarsius wallacei | reverse complement strand
CAGCCATAAAAAAGAACAAAATCATGAATTTCGCAGCAACCTGGATGGAACTAGAGTCTATAATACTGAGTGACCTCTCACAGACACAAAGAACTGAGTATCACATGTTCTCACTCATATAGTAGACCTTGATCATCCAACGTATTACCATAAGAAAATGACTGACAGTGGTGGGAAACTATGGAGGGGGTAGGGTGATGGGATTAATGGTAGTAAATATCTGTCTGGGGATGGGGAGACACCTCTTATCAACAAGGGTGCCTGAACAAAGCATATTTGTATACCTAACCCTTAACTGTACCCCACAATATCATAATAAAAAAATATTGAATATATTAAAAAAAAAAAAGAAATTGCCACACTGTCTTCCATAGAGATTGAATAGTTTGCATTCCCACCAGCAGTGAAGAAGCATTCCCTTAAAGATAAAGTGTCATTTTAAAGGGTGCATGAAAGGTGGTGACACTTGGAGTGTTGGGGAGACATTTAATTACCATGTGATCGTGGTAACGTATGTGAACTGACTGCCCTCCGATGTGGTCAAAACATGAAACAATTATGGCTACACATTCATAGCACTGGATATCAGGCCCTGTGCAAGGCATCTGGCTGGCCGAGAAATAGAACAAGGAGGTCCTTGGGGGCAAGATCAGGGAGTTTATGCTTCCTCTAGGAATGGAGGAGGCAGTAATTCTTGGATTCTGATTCACCTTGTGCTCCTCTCCTCGTCAGAAGGAGGCCGACAATGAAGAGATGGTGGTTTTAAGGAGGACCATTGGAATCAGCACAAGGACAATTAGAATATCTCCGATAGAGGGTGCTTCCCACTAAGCGGCTGTGGTTGTCACAACCACCTAGCACAGAGACAAAGCTCCCTGTTTCCATTGTATCCACAAGTAGCCTGAGCAGCGAGCGCCTTGCCCAGCAGCACAGGCAGGAGAATGGTGTCGTCAGCAGGTCCGGCTGAGCTGAGCTCTTTCCATGGCTGTCTGTTCTGGTAGGAGGTGGGATCTGGCCTAAAATGCCTACCTTTCCTGGCCTTCTCTTTCTAACCTGGTATCCTACTTCTCTGATCTCTTGTCTTCATCTGGATTCCTCTGGTCTCTGGACCATGCCAAATGCTTGTGGTCTTCGGTGGGCCAGGGTTGTTTTTCTAGCTGTTTTCTGAAACCCGGTGAACCTGCTGCCAAGTCTTAGTTGGAAGTCATGACCACTTACACTCAGGCAGGTCATGATGAAATTTGTCCTTTATACAAAACTCATGGGAAGTATGCATATTGACAAAATAGGAAATCACGTCCCTTGAAAACCAAACTTAATGATTTTAGTATAGTGGTATTTTCATGCCCTCTTTGATGCCAGGTTTTTAATAGGTGTGTTTTACTTATAATGATACTTTGCTTCTGCTTTTTGAACAGCCCATTTTGTACTGGGCTCCACAAATTTATTTTGCATCTGAGGATTGTTTCCACTGAGACCAGGAAGATGAAGATGTGTGAACCAGACAGAGCCCTGTCTTCAGCCTTGCCCTTGAGACCATCATGTTAGAGAAGCCGTGTGTGAGTCTACACTTCCAGCCATTTCCTTGCACGCCCCCAGATGTGGACCCTCCAGACCAGTCCCTCCCCCTCGGGGGGAGGCCTTGTGGGGCAGAAGACTTGCTCAGCCAAGCCCCACCTATATTCCTAACCCACAGAATGGAGAGATAGTAAGTGGCAGTTGTTGATAGCCACTAAGTTAAGGGATGGTTAGTTACACAGTAATAGATAACTGGGTCACCGTAACTGAATCAGTGATGTTTCCCGGTATATCTTTTTCTCCCTTGGCTTAGAGAGTTGCCTGCTAGGTTTTCTCCCATCACTCCTCTCAGTCTCCTTCCCTCCATAGGTGTAACCTCTCTTGGGCAATCTCCTTTGTGTCTGTGTCTTCAGTCATACCATCCACACCAGCATCTGACCTTCATCATCTGTTTCAGTTAGAACTGGGAAATGAACATGTCTCTCAACTCTGTATCTCTTATGCAAACTTTTCTTCTGATCTCGGGACCCAAGCATGCACAGATAGCTCACCTTTGACATACTGAGAACTGGGCTTAATGTCTCCCCATCCCTCTATGTTATGGGTTGAATTGTATCTCCCCCAAAAGATAAGTTGAGGTCCTAATCCCCAGTACTTCAGAATGGAATCTTATTTGGAAGCAAGGTCTTTACCGGGGTAATCAAGTTATTATGAGATTGTTAGGGTGGAGCTTTAATCTGGTATCCTTATGAAAAGTGGATTTTGGGACACAGACAGATATGCACAGAGGGAAGACTGAAGACACAGGGGCAATATCATGGGACAATTAAGGCCGAGATTGGGGTGATGCATTTACAAGCCAAGGAGTGCCAAAAATTGTCAACAACCACTAGAAGCCAGGAGAGAGGCATGGATCAAATTTTCCCTCACAGCCCCCAGAAGGAATTAACCCTGCCAACCTCCATCTTGGACTTCTGGCTTCCAGAACTTTGAGATAGTAATTTCTGTTGTTTAAGCCACCCAGTTTGTGATAATTTGTTACGACAGCCCTAGGAAACTAGGCTACTCCCCACACCATCTATGCTGTAAGCTTGATCTTCCTCCTTTCAGTAAATTGCTTCTGGTCTCTCCGCTCACTCAAGCCAGAAACCTGAATTCTCAGCCCCAAGAACCAGTCTGGCTTGAAGTTAGGCACTCAATACTATCGACTATTTAAACAGATGCCCTCCAATATTGCAGGTCTTCTGGCAATTACAGATATTACCCTGAGGATGTGCAGAATTGGAATTAAAGAGAGATGCAAACCCCAAACATCTTTTATATCTATCCCGTCCCTGTGTTCTTTAGGCTTCCTGAGAGAAGCTATTGATTTCTTCTTTCAGCCATGGGGAAGGCATCTATTGAGAGCCACATGTATGTAAATAAGGACTCAGCAACTCGCCTGCCTTTCAATTCTTTAGAGCATTATCGATTTTGACTTGGGAGAGTTACCTGAAAGTTCTCTTTTCGCCAGCTCCTCCGTCATTGTGTACAAGCGGCACCTGTGTGTTGAACTATACAATGTGATCTTTGTAACGAATCTTGCAGGTTTGACTGGGCTCTTTGGGGCTTAGGGCAAGGAGGGTAGTGTTAGTGCTGTATTGATCTGAAGAGGGTTATTGAAGTGGTTGCAAATGCTTACCTCTATTTTTCCCATTTAGTGATATTGAAATCACTGGTCTGCAGAATTAAGAGTCAGGTTTCCAAAGAGATGTTGTGCTATTTTTCTCTTGACGGTGATTTAAACAAGTCCTTGTGCTCCATCCTTTCAGAGCATCTGGACTACCCCTGGCAACAGAAGAGCAATATAATTGTTGCAATTTCATTTTTTTATTGAAACTACTTCAATGTATTTCTTATACTTGGTCTATGCAAATTGGTTTTTTTTTTTTTTCCAAAGAAATTATAGTTGTGTGTAGAAGCCCTGAGCAGGGCACAAAGACATCAAAGTCGGCCATAATCATAAAAAGCACATGCAAATCTTTCACATTAATAATTCACAGTTAAGCACAGGCGCGATGGCCCCCTGTCTGGGATTGCAGCAAGTAGCAATTTGTTTAGCTTTGGTAAAGGGCACAAAATCACCAAGTTCAGATGTTCTATTTCAGTCTTGCACTTGCTTTATGGATTGGATTTAGGCAAATAATCAATTTTATAAATGGAAACTTACATATTTGTCAGGAAGATTTGTAAGGGACACTGTCAATTTTGTGAACATTGTCAGTGTCATTAATCCCCTGTGGTCCTGATGAAACTATTACCTGAACTCCAAACTGTTGAATGTCTACCTCCAACTGCTCTCCCTTCTTCATTTGTTCCTTCTGTGAAAATATACTGAGTGCCAGGCTTGGGCTTGGTGCTGGGAATCCTTGGTGAACACCACAAGCGTGGCCCTGCCGTGTCTGAGCGGCAGTATCTGGTGTATAAGTATGGCTTGTGGCCCACAGCCTGCTGTAGCAGCATCCACTGCAACTGGACAGGAAGCAATATGGCAGAGCTCACTCTAGACCTACTGAATCAGCAGGGAACAAGATGGCCAGGTAATTCCCATTCCTACGGAAGCAGAAATACACATCCAATGAGTAATTCTAATATGGTGTGGAAGTTCTCGGGGAGGGTGTCTGCAGAGCGTTCTGAACAGAGAGAGCAGGTAACACCTGTACTAGAATACCAGCCACTGACTCCAGGAAGGCTTCGGAAGAGACTGTTTTAGCGGAGACTAGGAAGACAAAGAAGCATGAACCAGGAAGTGTGGGGTTCCAGGCAGAAATGTGTGTCTGCTCTCCACAGTGGGAGAGACTGCACTTTGTTGGAGGAACTATGGACTTTATGGCTGGAGCTCAGAGCACTAGGGGAGGCAGAGAGGGCCTTTGGGTCCCTGAACAAGAAGTTTGAACTTCCCCCAGATGGTTACGAGGAGCTGTTGAGGTATTTACAAAAGATTTTTTTTTTTTTTGAGTTGGAGTCTCACTCTGTTGCCCAGACTGGAGTGCAGTGGCATGCTTCCGGCCACCGCAGCCTTGACCTGATGGGCTCCAGAAATCCCTTCACCTCAGCCTTTCAAGTAGCTGGAACCACAGGTGCACGTACCATGCCCAGCTAATTTTTTATTTATTGTAGAGATGCGGTCTCACCAAGTTGCTCCGGTGGGTCTCGAACCCATGGGCTCAGGCAGTTCACTCGCCTTGGCCTCCCAAAGTGCTGGGATTACAGGCTGAGCCACTGAGCCCGGCCTACAAAAGATTTGATTTAAAAACATGATTGGAGACTTTGGTTGTGGTGTGGGAGATGGGTTGGTGCAGGGGAGGTTGAAAGGCTCCAAGTCACAGGAGGACAGGCCTGGATGAAGATAATGCCACTGTGGGGGAGGTAAGTGGGTGCCTCTGAGACACGCTTAGTGGCAGAACTAAGTGGGGGCGGGGAGCAACAATTAAGGGAGAGACCAATTAGGAGGTGTTGTTTGCTGGTGCCTGGTAGAAGATCTGAATGACTTTTATGACTCTCACATCCTGGAGTCTTCCCCACTAGGCATATGCCACGTGATTTTGTGTATTTCTCAATTCCCCTCTTTACCAGATCTCATCAGCTGTTTGAAGACAGGGCCATGTCTTGCATTTTTTTGTTTGATGAACAGTGCCTAACAGAGAGCCTGGCACACAGTGCCACTGGCAGTCTTTTTGAGCTGTGGACCACTTTTCAGGGTAACTGGTCCTTCTTTGGTTGAAGAAAGCAAGCCTCAGTGGAGAATCGTCTAGAAAAGTTGTCTTCCCCTGTTTGTCTCTTTAACTTGAATGGTAACTCCTGTTTATATGGTGCTTTACAACTCAGGCATCCTTTTCCTAACCACTATCTCATTTACATTCCTCTCTTCTACCCTCCATGCAGCTTTAGAAAAGGTTGTGCGTTCACAGTTCAATGTTAATCAAGGGCTGATTATCTCAGTCTTTTTCTCCTCCCTGTTCTGACTTCCTGCCTTTTGACTTGGGAGTTACAGCTGGAAGCAGGTTGGGGTCAGACAATGCAGAGTCGAGTCAAATAAATTCTATCCATTTTAAATTAGCCATTTAGGAGAAAGGACGGGTGGAGGAGGGTGTAGGTGAGGAGGGGGAGCAGGCTCTGCTCTGTAGCTCTGGTAGCTGGATCTCAATGGCAGGAGGAGCCCACGGGCAGATGCAACCTCCCAGCCTTCCTGCCTTCTCATGCTTTGGGGTCTTTTCTGTTGTGCCCTGGGAGAGGAAGCCAAAAGGGATTTGGTGCAGGACAAAGGAAAGTTGAGCCCCTACTGAAAAGCTCCTTGAGAGGTAGCCTGTGTGAAGGAAGAAAGGGACTTTGGTGGGACAGACCTGAATTTGAATCCTGGCTCTGCTACTCCCTAGCCCCATGTCCTTGGGCACTGCTTAACTTCTCCCAGTCTGTTTTCTCCTGGCAACATGGCAGCGATAATCCTATCACACAGGTGTGTGAGGTTCGTGTCTGCTGGAGTGCCCACAGCAAACCTGATGCATTATGTCTACCTGGCAGCCTTCCTGTCCCCACCTTTGTAGAGATAAGTCTTCTGTGGGACCCAGAAGGGGATCATGCTGTACGTCATCATTTCCATATAGAGTGCTGGTATTATTCTCAATCTTAGTATGCTGAAGAACCATCAAGCAGTTACACATTCCTAGGCCTACACCCAGAACATCTTATTGGACTGGAATGGCTTCCTATTGATTCTTATAGGGACCACATCTTGGAAAAATTTTGAATAGAGTCAGAGCTAAAGAGCCACCCAGGTTAGGGTGTTTGCCAAAAAATACAGATTCCTAGTCCTGTTCCAGACCGGCTGCGTGTGACTCTCCACAGGGAGAGCCCCAGGTGATTCTTGGGACAAAACAAGTTTGGGTGACAGTGGGCTATGGAATCCAGGTAATTCCCATCTTTGTGGGAGTATTTACTGCAAGAGGCACAAGCAGTTGGGGATGTGTTTCAAAGGCAGAAATGGGCTCAGCCCATACATAGGAAGAGCTCATCAGGGAAGGCACTCTGTCTCTGAAAGTGCTGGCAACTGGGACTCTAAGTGGGCAAGCCTTGCAAGGTCTCAAACCTTAGAAACCGACTGTGTGTTTGTGGGCAGCCACCTTCTGTATCTGCTAAAATAGGCTATGGGACTGAATGAGTTTAGTCCTTTCAGCTCTGAAATCACTTGCTTGATGCTAAAAGATTCTGTATAAGTTAAGTTAGGCAGAGATTTGTTAGAAGGGTGTCCCAGTATCTGGTGTTGGCATTCCTTTTAAATTGATCTATATTGTGTGAGTTTATTCAGTTTCTGTGTCCATGTTGCTACTTACCTGTGGTTATATTTTTGTGGGGAAGTAGAGGATGTGTGGTCCCATGAAACTCTGTCCTAAGAACTTTCTACAAAGCCTTTGTTGTTACCCAAGCAAACAGCCCAGCTACCTGGTGGCAGCTTTTGGAATTGTAAGCCCATGGTTCTGAGGATATGGCAAACATTTGCATCAGAATCACTTGGAGAAGGAGGAAGAGTCTCTGTTTAAAAAAAAAAAAAAGGCCATTGCCTTGCTAGACTCTGGTGTGGCCATTGCTCTTTGAGCTATGGCTGTCACCATGCTTCCTGGCTTTGGCCCCCTCCCCCACCTTGGGGAGGTGAATCTTCTCTCTCTTCTCTTTCTCTTTTTAATTTACTTTTAAATAAAGTATATTTTAAATCTAAAAAAAAAGGAGGCAAATTCCCACTTCCAGACCAACTGAAACAGAATCTCTGTAGGTAGGATCCAGAAACCTGCATTTGCAAACCTTTATGTGAACCTAATGTCCAGTGTTGTGTGAAAACCAATGCTCGGCAGCAGGGTTTCTCAACCTTGGCACTATTGACTTTCTGGACTGGAAAATTCCTTGTCGTAGGCAGCTGTCCTGCGCAGTGCTGGGTGTTTAGCAGCATCCCTGACCCTTTACCCACTAAATGTCAGTAGCACCACCCCCTCCCCATTTGTGACAAGCAGAATTGTCTCCAGACATTGCCAAATGTCCCCTGGGGGCAAAGTCACTCATGCTTGAGAACTGCTGCCCCGAAGTGTGCCCTGAACATCCAATGACAGCATATGCCACAGGGTCACTAAAAGCTAAGATATGATGACTGTCTTCTCAAGAGGTTATTAATGCAAATGTGAAATGACTTCTGACTTGTAAGTAGAATAAAACATTCTGACTTTATGACCTTTGTTTTGGTTTTTAAATAGTCATTGAGGAGAGCCATAAAGGATGTACTGGCATTTAGGACTCCCTATATCCAGCTTGAGCATGGGATCATCCATACAGATGACCCCCGCGAGCCTTCTTCAGGCTGTGTCAATGTTACACTGCTGGGCAGGGTATCCTTAGGGGGTGGGGTGGGTGGGGGAGTGTATAACTTATTTTCACTCCGAACCTCTTTGAATAATTAAATTCTAGTAGGTTTTCCAGTTGCAGGAAATGGCTGTTTATTGTGTGACATGTTTTTCTGTATAGAAAACACATATTCCAAAAGGATTATAGATAATACTTGCTTGTGGGAAGAGAACTTGTGGGAAGATAACTCACCGGGCATCTCAGGACCACAGCCTGGTTCAATGGATGCCACTGAGCCTGCTCTATGAGGAGGAGGTGAAGTCTCCTGGGTGGCACTTTGGTCTCCCAGAGGTGACTCTGAAAAGTCAGTTAATGTGGGGCAGGGGGTACACGTCAGTATCCCCATGGCACCTGCTCTCATACCTTCTGATCTTCTCATGCTGGAGCAGAAGACCTCACGTGGAAATAACCAGACACCAGGGAACATGTCACAGGATGAATGCTTGGGTATTGTAGAAGGAATCAACTTCTTGTTCCCTAAAAGCAGAGGGTCAGATGGGCCCTAAGGAGGCTCTGTGTGAATGTGTTTCCTGTTTGCAGTGGGATTTCATACCACAGGGCTGAGTACCTGGAGTGTCACAGGTGGTTGTGATGGGGTGTTTGAGCAGAAGCGGCTGAGGGAGTAGTTGAATGTGTCCAGGTGCTTCCTGCAAGGCTCTCCCACAGTCCTGTGTGCAGCCCTAGGGAAGCCCCTGCCCCTCTCAGGTCTCATTTCTTCTACCATTGAATGGGAGTGTTAAACTGGGGCATATCCTGAACTGGGCCTCTCCATCATGTGGACCTTGTGGTGAGAAGGGCTGTGGCCTTCATATGTGTTCTGCTCTGGGTGAGCCTAGACAAGAGGGTCCTGAGCAGGAAGGGAAGAGAAATGCTGTGTCATTTCTGACCTCAGTCTGCTCTACTTTTCCCTCTCAGCTTATCTTCCCATCCCGAAGGCCTGCTGGTCTGACTACTAGGTCTGTGCATCAGCATGAGCCCTGGACAGGGGACCACCAGCTCTCCCAGCCCTCCCCTTTGTGACGGGTACCCCTGCAGCTTCCTTTGATGCCTGTGGGGGTGGACGCTCGTCAGGATGTACTTGGACCTGATTGAAAGCCTTCTGCTCAAAGACGCTCACCCACCAGTCCTCTGGTGCCTGTGCACCTTCTTTGGGAGTGCGGCTCTTTTGGTTTCACACTTGATCTGGCATCAGATCCTTTATCTAGTATTAGTCATTACATTTTGGTGTGAATGAAGTGCAGCTCATTTCCTGAGATCAGATTTTGCTAGGAAAGGAAACTAGCTATTATACTCCTGAGAGGGTCAGGTAGGAACAAAGAGTGGAACAAAAAGCCAGGAGGAATAAAAAAGGCACAGAACTCGGAGACCAGAGCTGACAAAGGAAGCTTCTGCTGTCCAGTGTGGCCAAAGGACAAGGTTCTCGGGTTCTGACCCCTTCCTCAGCCACAGGTAATTTTCTGTGAGTAACTGAGCATCTTCCATTTCAAGCCACTCTCCTCTTCTAGTCTGAAACTCTAGCTCGACTTCTTTATTTTAAATAACCTGTGAAGACCCTCATTTTCTTCCAGGAGCCTACTGTCTTTGTCAGTCTACAATGCTCTTCTCCCTACCTCTGTCTGACATTCTTCTAGTGGAACTCCACTTTATTTGCTCCTGAGTGGATAGGAAGGAGGTCATGGAAAACCCTCTTGAGATTACAAGTACTGCCATCCTCAGTGGACACAGTAGAGATTGACTGGGCTACTCGATGAATCTTTAGTTTATATTTTCAATTATTCATGGTGATCAATTCTATGGGGTGAGCTGAAAGAAGTGCCCAAGATGAGATATTACTAGTGACATAAGGAATACAATGCCTTCCAGATTCTTAATTTTATTTTCTTCCACTGAAAGACATTCTTGTTCTGAAAGAAACCTAGCAGTTATGTACTGGCACACCCAGGCAAGAAGGGGCATGGAGTGGCTGGGTCTTCCTGCCCGTAGTAGGTCTGGTTCAGACACGGTCTCAACTGCGGTGTTTTTGCAAAGTGCTCTCTGTGGAACACTGTCCACCTCCCAAAGTTTTATAGATGAGAGTTTACCTGTCACATACATTTTTGTGAGGCTGTGCTCATGGCCTGGAGTTGGGCAGGCCTGTGTGCCCACATGCCCTGGTCTCTCCGGTGAATCACTGAGCCCATTCATGTGGCAAAGGATTGAAAAAGTCCTGTGGTAGAGAAACCGGTTTGCCAGTTTTAAAAGCACTCGTTCTCAGCTAATTTGGCCACAAAAGCTTTTTGTTTTCTTTCCGTGACACATTATTAGAAGGAACACGTTTTTAGAAATGTTGCTCTATGAAATGATTTTTCTCCTGGGATTAGCTGTTACCTACGTCGTTGTGAACACGGAGGTTTTGCAAACCTATTTAAGACACTGGCAGGGGAAGCAGGAAGGTCTCTAGTTTTAGCAGGAGGGCAAGGGCTATATCTGCCATGTTCAGGATACAGTTGAGCGTCTGCCACAGTGCCTGTCACACAGAAACTCAGTACAGATTAAGGGAACAAATGAATGAACAAAAGAAGGTTTGTTTTAAACATTTGACAGTCTTGTAAAACTCATAGTTTACACACGTGTTCTCTGTGCTAGCAGGCACAACCTCAAAAGCCAAGGAGTTGACATACTTCATTTTGTATTCTTTGCTATCATTTTTTTCAAACCTGAGACACGGTTGCATCCCTGAGGCCTAAGCCGTCTTCCTTGGCAGCATCCTGATTTTCTTTGTGTGGTGATACACCTGTTCGATTGCTGGGTTTTCCTGACACTTATGAAGAGTAAAGGCTTTGGGAACAGGTTTTGTTTATTCTAAGCAGACCTTAAAATACAAGTTGGTTTATAGTGCGCCTGCAAGGCACCCTGAGCAAATGCACACATTAGGAGAAGATAGAACTTGCTTCTTGTCTTTGAGACGTGGTCTTGCAGAGCATAAAGTTTCTGCCAAGCGTGAGCAGATCATGATGCTTGAAGTTGTTTCACCTTGAGGAGATCGTCGCCTGGATGGTGCAGCAAGTCCATGAAGAGAGACAATTAAGAAACCATCACAAATGTGTGCATTCACTGTCAGAGTCGTGGTGTACCAGGGGGACCAGCCTTGGGGTCTCTGAAGGGGTGCAGAGGGTCAGGGCTCTGATGTCAGGCCCGAATGTGAGTCCCAAATCCTGCAATCCTTAGCTCTGAGACCTTGGGTGAGTTACAGAACTGCTCTGGGTCTCAGTTTTCTACATGTAAAACTGAAGGTAAGACCCACAGCCCACCCAACTTCGTTGTTTAATCCTCACAGCAACCTGGTGAGGGTGAGGGGGTACTACTGTTACTCTTATTTCACAGACTCTAAGAGTTAAAACATCTTCCTTTTGTTCATAGTTAGGAAATGGCAGGGTTGGGAATCCAGCCAACTCTGGCTGTGCTGAAGCCTCAGAGTTTGGTGCTGACCACTATCCTATGGTGCCTCTCGGGAAGCACTGATTGGGGAGCTATGGGAAGGGACCAGGAAGAAGGGATCAGAGGGCAACTTCAGATGGCCAATGTTGGGTAATGACATATTGCACTTGGACAGTGAAAGAGGGCACACTACCTGAAGTGTTCCAGTTCCCCTTCTTGTAACAATCCAGCATCAAGAGCTCGGTGATGACAGCTGGAGATCGAAAGGTTCTTAACAATCTGCCTCCTCTAGTGTGTATTTTGACCAAGTGTGTGTGTATGTGTGTATGTTTTTCTTTAAAACAGTAAAGTTAGAATTTATAAGGAGCTTCTACACTGTGCTCCAGAGAACATAACCCTTGTAAATGTCATGGTACTGCCCACCTGGAAGGATGAGGCAAATAGGAAGTCAAAAGCTGTGACGTGCAGGAGTGCCTGCATGTCACAACTGATCTGGACATCATGGGCAGACCTTGGGTGCTTGGGAGTAGAGAGTATTGTCCTTAAGGTTGGGAGCACACATCCTGGGGATTCAGATTTGCTGTTTCAGGTCCCACAGCTGCTTCAGGGCATTTTTCCCCTGGTCTAATTTACATCAGGGCTCATGGCTTAGAGGTATAGTGTCATGGTCCACCGAGCACAATCTGGACATCTCTGCTCACTCCCTGACTTTTAACAAGTCCCAAATACCTTCACTCTGCATCTGTCTTGACTTTCTCAGTGTCATAAGACAAAATACTTATTTCAAACTGATTGGAAAAAGGAACTTTAAGAAACAATTAATAATTCAAGAGGTAGTTCTGCTTTCAGGTTCAGCTTGATGCAGTGGCTCGTAGATGCCACCAGGACCTAGTTTCCTGCTTCCCATCTCTGAGCTCCACTCTCTTCCATGCATTGAGTCTGTTCTTGGGCAGGCTGTCCTCATGGGCTGCAGTAGCTCAGACTCATACCTCTCACACTTACATTTGGTAGTGTAGAAATTTGGTAGAAAATGTATTTCAGTCATTCTGGTGTAGAAATTTGGTAGAAAATATATTTCAGCCATTCTGGTGAATGTCTCATTATATTTTCTTGGCTGAGGAAAATGTGCCCATTCACCATGGCCTTTGCCTTGGAGGAGCACTCATTTTGACTTCCACTGAGTTTGTCCAATCTGGAGGCTCCCCTGGGCTTCCAGCCTGGACACCTACCCTAGGAGTCCTTTCCTTAGGAACTTGCTCTTGAAGCTCTCTTAGCCTCTGGTCCTGGGAAAACATTTCATTTCTCTGGATGTCCCTTTGCTTATGCCTCCAGGCAGGGAGAGAGCCCAGGGAAGTATTTTTTATTTTCAGAGTGGAATTTATTTTGTAGGTTCTTTAGCCAAGCCTCCTTTGGTTGTAAGTCACCAAGACTCATTCAGGCTAGAAGGAGGTATGATCAGGAGGCTCAAGGGGTAGTTTGTACAGCCTGAGTGCTGACCCCACAGGGACTGTTACCAGGACCTAGAGAACTATGGGGGCCAGAGAACCACTTTCATTCTCTTACCTCTGCTTTTCTGCCTTGCCCTGCTCTCTTCTGAGCCTAGATTTACCTGCTTTACTAGGAACATTTGTGGAAAATGGCTGTCCCACAACTCTGGAATTTATAGATTTGTATTTCAAATGGCCAGAGCAATCATATTGTAAATTCCAATTCCCAAGGTCAGGGGAGAGAATAATTGGGTCAGGGGTCTGCCTACAGCTCTAGCAGCTGTGATCTGAGAGGGGATGGTAAGTTCTATAGTGCAAACCAGGTCGCAGGGCCTGGCCCTTTGATGGGCAGAGGGGTCATTCTTAAAAAAATGCTGACCGGCTGAGGATACCACCCTCAAGGTTTCCTCCTGGGGAAGGTCAAGAAAACATGCTGTCTTCCCAGTTTAGGATACTTCTTCAAACCAGCAAACCATAAGATTGGCCTCAGCTGACCCTTGTCCTTAATCTCAACATCTATGATGGAGAAACTCCCGTGTTAACATAGTACAGAGTATCTATTGTTTTAGAAAATTCTGTAGGTACTGCAAAGTACCTAGAGATCCAGTGTGTGATATTAATTCCAAAGGATAGAAAATCATTAGTTGAGGTCAGAAAATCCTCTGTTACAGTAAGACTATATTCCAAGAAAATAAAGAGCCTTTCTCATGGGGGAGAAAGCATTTGTACAAATATGCTATGTTCTGGACTTGGGATGGACACCTCAGGGCTCATACTTTATAATGTGGTTCCAGTTACTGTTGCTCATATTTAATTGACTTGAACACGTTGAAATTTGTTTCAGTGTGTTATCAGGAAGCAGGTATATGCACGTGCAATATGTGATTTAATTAATATTTGCTTTCCCTGTGCTAGGCCTGACCCCCTTCTGGGGACACACACAGTGGACCCGATGAGGAGAGCGGGATGTGCTTCCTTGAAGAGGGTGGGAGGCTTAACTCTTTCTGATCTTGAGTTTCACAGCAGCCACTGCATTAAATATCTCCCCAGTTGCCTGGGCATAAGTGTAATCTGGGCTAGTAACTTCATCGATACATTACTCAATCACTGTTCCAGTTTTTGATGGTGAAAGCAGTACATACTCGTGATAAAAATTTGGAAAATATGGAAAGTATAAAAAAGAAAATGAAAAGCACCTGCAATTCCACTACATAGAGAATAATCACTATCAACATTTTGGTATATTTCTTTCTCTTATGTCTCTTAAATATACCATGATGTATATTTTTAAAAACTGGGAGTATATGATTTGATATCTGATATTCTGTGTTTTTTGACCTATATTTCCCTGTATCCTTATTCAGTGAATGCCTTTCTTTTATAGTTTTATTGAGGTACAATTTAATATCATAGCATTAGCCCATTTTAAGTGTAAATTAATGAATTTTAATAATATTTTCAGGTTTGCAGCTATCATCAGAATCCAGTTTGAGAACATTTTCATTACCCCCCAAAATTCCCTGAGTTTTCACTTGTACCTCTAAATCCAGGCCACTGCTGGTCTGCTTTCTGTCTCTATAGATGAGCCTTTCATGGGCATATCACATAGGTGGAAACATGTCCCATGTCTTTTGCGTCTGGCTTCTTTCCCTGAAATGTCGGTATCCCCATCACTGAGGGGCATCCCTTGGATGCGATGCCAGAGTGTGAACCTCATAGCAGTGGTCAGCTTAAATGTTTTTAGAGGCCCAGCTCTTTCAGGTGCATTGGGAACTACAGTCTGAATGCTGTAAGCATCTTTCTCATCAGAGGAAGGCAGGACAGCAGAGGTGTCTCTCCTCAGACTGGAGGGCAGCTGTGACAAATGTGAGCATGGCTGTGAGGAGAAAATGAGGTGTCTGTGTTGGTGTCTCGCTGACCTCAACAGGGGACCTCATCTTAGGGCCTGGGTTATTGCTTCATTCTGAACCAAAGACGATGTTACAGCTATTGATTTTTTTACCATGGAGGTTATCCTTGAAACCAGAGGGTCAGAAAAACATTGTCTGCTTTGGAGAGAATGTGGGGCAACAGGGCAGGAAACACAGGGACCTGGTTCTGTGACAAAAGCCTCCTGTGCTTCTGAAATTTAAACATTTTTGCTCTCCCTTTGCACTAAACTAATTAGGGAGACCATTCTCCAAACCACTCACTTTCTTACATGGAGCTTAAAGGACTCCCACAAAATCTTGCTGGGATGTTTACAACCTATTTGATTTCAGACAGGTGGAAGTGATGGCGTTCCTTTCGGCTGAAACCTTGTTCATGCATTTGAAAGACGAAAGCCTTTTAAAAGTCACTTATTCTATTCATCTCAACAGAAAAGAAATTTGTTTGGATGCTCATACACTTTATCAGCTTGAGTCCAAGTTATGTGTCTACATTGTTTTGAGGCAAGCCTGTCTCACCAAGTTTTTGCGTTCTTGTGAAGACAGGGACTTTTGGATAACTCACAGCACCAGAGCCAGGCAGACATGGAGAGGGGGAAGGGATGTCTTCATTGGCAGAGACACCCAGAGAGTAGGGCTCCCTGGGCCCTAATGGAGTATCTTTTAAACTCCCCAGTCTGGATGGAAACTACCCAACATGCATCACTTTCACAATGATGCCTTGGATGTGATATTTATATATCCTCCAACTCCTGATTGATATTTTCTTTTTGTTTCATTCTTTTTTTTTTTTTTTAACTGAGTAATAGTAGAGGCCATTGAGATTCATCTCCCAACAAACAGACACATCTGTTTGGAAAATCTCACACTTATTTTTATTGTTCATAGAAATCTTTTTGTATTTATGGGTGTAACATGCATGTGCCAGTGTTCCTCAGCAAAGCAGTTTCTGGGCTTTGACCGGATTACTGTTGTATTATTTGTTTCCAGAAATGTGAGCGCCTGACATATGGCACATCCCTGCCAAATATCAGTGCCTGAGCACTCAAATTCTGAAGGATCTCTTACTCTCTTCGCTCGCAAATAAGATTTTCTCACTCGTGCCTTGAGATCTGTGTGTTTCTCTTTATCAAAATATCTTCAGGCCTGGACTTAACTGGAAGACCAGAGCAAATACCTGTGCAGCAGACTGGGAAGGCTTCTCCATGCCCCTGATTGGTTCCTAGTGGTGACCAACATGGGGACCCAGTGTCTGCTGGAAGCTTTGTGGCCTCCTGACTCGTCAGTCTTACCAGTCCTGCCTGAGTGGTCGTTTACCATGTCACTCCTTTACCCAAAAGTCAGTTAGCATCTTCCCTTTACCTGTAAAATCCAAACCTTGCTCTCAACCCTGACATTTGAAGCCCCTCATTGATTAGCCTTAACATGTATTTCTAGCTTTTTATTCCCTTTATTCCATGTTTTCAAATTATTGTCCCACAAACACAGCCGTATGCATTCAGGCCCTTTCACCTGGTGGACTTGGTGTTTACTTTTCTTTAATGTGCAGCAGAATCAACTGAGCATGTGCTGAAAACTACAGACTCTCAGAGCTGTGCTAGTAGATCAGGGAGTTTTTAACCAACACCTCAGGTGACACTGATGGGGGTGGGTAGTGGCTGTTGACATCTATCGATCGGCGCCACATTTTAGGGCCTGGCTGAAGTCCTGTTTCCGTAGGTAATCTCCCCTTTCTCCCTTGTACTCTCTCATTCTCACTGCACTCATCATTTGTGATACACACTTTGCACTTAGCGTGTTTTGTTCTGGACCATGATTTATGTGTTTCCATATATGTATTTTCTCAGCAGATATGTGTATGTGTATGAAAATCCTTTATATTTGCATGGTACTTTATAGTCTGAAAATGCTCTTGAGTGTGTTCTTCAGCTCCTGCAGTGTAGAGACCTTGCTTTCTGCACAGGTCTTGGCATATCTTCCCCTCCCACCCTGCCAGTCCACAAAAACGGAGAAGGACCTACTGTGTTGACCGGCCAGTGGCTGCAGTAAACAGATAGGGCCTATCGAGATAAGCATTGCTTGTTCTCTCAGACATTCAGCTAGGGTCATCCCCTGCTGGCTATGTGCTAGGCACTCTGCTGGGTGCTAGGTGCTGGGCACAGAGCGCAGATGGTGGATGAAGCAGATGGAGTCCTTGGAGGGGAGATGAGCGATGAATCTAGGTAGAAAAATTACTAATTATGATATTGCTGTGAGGGACCACAACAGGGCTGGAATTATAAATAATAGGTAGGAAGGCCTCTTCAAAGAGGGGACCTGTAAGCTCAGGTCAAAGGAAGGGGGACAGTCTTTGAAGACGGAAGGAAGGATTGTTGCAAACAGAGGGCAGACAGGAGTCCACAGTGGGAAAGAGCATGAAGAATTTGGTTCCTGGTGAGTAGTGAGCCAGGGTTAGGGTCTTGGTGAGGTCAGAGAGGGGAGCAGGGGCCAGAGTGACTACCTGGGGCCTGGAAAGCCTTGCTTAGGCATTAACTAACCAGCATTTGGAGCTATGTGATACTTTTAATGCAGATCACTGATGTGATCCAAGTTAGTGCAACTCTAATCTGTAAAACTGGATTTATCTCAAGAAGTCAGATGAAACCAGGGAGGAGCATGAAGGACATTGAGGGGGCTGGTGGGTTTCTGACTGGAATGTGCTGGGGTGAGTCTTTTGGAGCCAGCTCCTCACCTGTGGGGCCCTCTGTCAAGGTTTGGTTGTGGTGCTGCGTGCCCAGAGAATGGCGGAGATCTTCTTGGCCCCACCTTGGCAGGCCCTCCAACTGCAGGGGTTCAGACAACCCTGGGGTTGGAAGACATCTGACGGATCCCCTTGTCCAACTTCCTCATTTGACAGATGACAAGGTCGACTTGGAGAGGGGGAAGCAGCTCATCTGGGACCTATAGCTACAATCTTGCCAGTCACGTAGCTGTCCCTTTTTCTCACACAGAGGAATACACAGTTCCTTGGCCTCAGACAGAGTACTGTGAGGGTTGTCGTACAGCTGAGTGAGGAGTAGCCCTTGGGGATCACAGTGGATGCCCAAGAAAATCAGGGCTTTGCCATTCAGACTAGGAATTTGAACCCCAGCCCCACCACCCTCTGCTGACTAGATGACTTTGGGAAAGCCATTTAGCCTCCCTCTGTAAAATGATAGTGCAGATACCTACCTGGCAGAGATGTCAGGGAGGTTAAATGGTGTAATGGACATGGTGCTTATCACAGTGCCTGATGTGATAGGTGCCCAATAAAATGAAATAAAATAAGATGCAAATACCTATGGCTTGGCATAGATACTTGGTTTCCTTAGATAAAAACTATAATTATCAGGGTAAATGTGGGGCTGGGCAGGTCACTGCAAAGATTCAGACAATTCTTTTCTGACAGACTAAGGGAGATTTGGTGGAGAGCACTCATAGTGGCAAACTACGTGCTTGTGGCCTCCTCTCTGTATCTCCATGGCCTACGCCTGGCACACAGTAGTTCCTCGACATGTATTAGTTGTAGTGTTGCATTTGTGGATATTTTTACTATCAAGAACTTAAAACAGGTCACATGCCCAAGTATCAGCCTTGCATTTGCATTCGCTTTTGATTTTTGCTTCTAGCTTTCCATGTGAATTTTTACAACGCATCTGGTTTGGAGCAGGTTCATGTCTTCAGATCTGAGAGATATGTGACTTTAAAATAAATGCTGATATATTTAAGGAGTGAATTAAACTGGCTTTCTCTTAATCTAACTAAAGAGGTAGTGTCAGTTTGCATTTTGGCTGAAGCTGGTGGAAGGAGCCGGAAAGTGCAGGAGGATTGTAGGTTATGTAGCCCTCACCTTAGAAGCCACCCACTGCTGGGAATTGCAGTTACAGTTTCCATCCCCGCAGTGTCTGGGGGGTCCCTGACTCAGCCAGCCAAAGGTACTCAGCAGAGACAGATGGGCAGGGACATGGCAGGAACATAAATATTATGAATTGGGCCCATAGGTCATCTCTTAGCTCCTGTGCTTTGGGCAGCTTGTCATAATGCAAGGGTTGATCTTCAGGAGCAGTGGCCTGCTGAGGGGCCTGGCAGAGCAGAGTGAGGCCCCAGTTCACTTCCCACACAACATGCAGTAGTGGCTGATCTGGCTGCAGCCTGTGACAGGTAATCTCTCGTGAGCCTAGCTTGAGGGCCAGGGGAGTCTGTCTTGTAAATGGGAGAGAGAGAAAGAGAGACAGGAACTGTAAAGAAGGTTCTGGCCCCCAGATAGCTTTTCCTTCTATTGTTTGTTCGTTTTCCTTCAAACCCTCACCTAGACTCCCTTAGGTGAGGAAGCCTGTAGGTGATACACTGAATGAGCCATGGTGATGGCTTCTCAAGCTTTCACAATGAGAAAGCATTTGTGCACAAAAGGATGTGTGTGTAGTGTAGCCAACAAAATGATGACGTAGAAAGGTACTGCCATGCACAGGAGTGCACCACTCCTCTGCTTTCCCTTCCCACCACATCCCACACTTTGAATCACTTCCCAGTAGCACTTTTTTTGGTTGGACATTTCTCTAAGGTTTAGTTTTAAACACTGGGTTATTGGATGCTTAGTGTTTAAATAACCCATTAAAAAGCTCCATTGTTAATAAAGGCTTTAGCTGGATTTCTGTGATGCTCGGCATCTGTATTAGTAAGGGTTGTGCAGAGAGACAGAATCTATAGGAGATATATACAGAGGGTGCCAAAAAAGTATATACATTTTAAGAAAGGAAAAAACTGTATTAAAATTGTGGTAATATATACTGATAACAAAGGATGAATACAAGTCACGTTTGACTTCTGCATTTATAAGAGGTGCTCAAAGTGGTTATCATCAGTGTCCAGACACTTCTGATTATGGCAATCTACTGCAGGACTTGTAGCTATGCAAGACCTCCCAGATCTTCCCTTGTGCACATCACACACAGACCCATGTGTTTCAAACTTATCATGAATGTGTGCAGTTGTTAGGCATGCTGAAGGTTCTGTTGCATACTCATGCCTTCATTGTCGTTGTACTTCCACAGTGTTCTCAAATTTCAAATACCACTTCAAAATGGTCTTGCACTCTTCAAATGACAACTGTGTTTTCACCATTTTCTTTGTCCTGCATGTTGCATGGTGACGCTAGCATTCATTTAACACCATCTTTTGAGCAAATGTCATAATACATTGCTACCATAATTCAATTCAACTTCGAAAAGTAATACATAAGTAACATCTCTTAAAATGTGTATACTTTTTTTTGGCACCCTTGGTATGTCCTGTATATACATATATATCCTGTATATACACATCGGTGTACATGGATGGATGGATGTGTGTGTGTGTAAAAAGATCTATTAGATCTATTATAAGTATATTATAAGTAATTGGCTCATGTGATTATGGAAGCTGCACCATCCAAGATCCTTAGTCACCAAGCTGAAGACCCAAGAAAGGCAATGGTATAAGTTCCCTGTCTAAAACCTGGCAGCCTCAAGATCCATGAAGAGCCTATTTTTCTGTTCAAGTCCAAAGGCAGAAAAAGACCCATGTCCAAGCTCAGCAGTTAGGCAAGAAGAGTTCCCTTTTACTTAGTCTTTTTTTCTATTCAGATATTCAATAGATTGGGTAAAGTTTACCTACATTAGGGAAGACTGTCTGCTTTACTCAGTCTGATTAAAATGTCAGTCTCATCCAGAAACACCTTCACAGACACACCCAGAATCATGTTTGACAAAATGTCTGGGCACCCCATGAGCCAATCAAGTTGACACATAAAATTAACCATTACAGTGTCCCGAGGCTCGAATGGGGGAAGGCATGCCAGTTTAGAGGCAGTTTGTGACTTTATATGCCATTTCCCATTCCCCAAAGATTTTCAGGTAGCAGAAACAGTTTTTCAAAGATGCTGTGGTATGTGGAGAAGATGTGGTTTTGAAGTATTCATAGTGACACAGATGGCTTGGGTTGGTTTCATAGCTCTGCCATGCACTAATTGTGTGCCAAGTCTCCCAGCCTCTCTAAGCTTCACCTATTTAAGCAGGAAAATGCAAATAATAGCACCCGCTCCTTCGGATTGTTAGAAGAAAATAGAATAATTCGTGTAAAGCACTTAGCTTTGTGTCTTGACCTGTAGCACGCTGGCTGTTGTTATAGCTGTTTTCTGCTTTGAGGAGGAGGGCAATGACTAGTGCCGATCTTTATTAAGTGAATACCGTGGACCTGGCATGGTATTAAATGCTTTACCTGTGTGTTCTCCCTTCTGGTGTGTTTGCTCAGGAACTAGGTTCAGGTCTTAGTACCTGGTTTGTTCTCTCCCCTGAAGAACACATGGATGGATTATGCTTTCTCTTCTGTGTTTTTTCTTTGATCATTTAAATGAAGGAAGACCTCCTTCTTTAGGGAGGACATAGGTCATTCTTGTGAACTGTCACTGTTCCCAAGCCCATCCTCTTTCAGCTGTCCATTTCCTTAGAGTGCAGATGAGAATGGGTCTCAGATGTGAAGCCCTTGATGGTGACATAGCCTAGAAATCTGGGACCCCTAACCCAGGGACTTAAGCACATTTGCCATCCATCCAGCTAGGTGAGACTTACAGAATTGCATTGTTGCCAGATGAGACAGGGGTGGGGGTGGGGTGGTGGTGGTTACTGGCACAGATTCGTTGGTCAGTCCAATCATGTTTCACAATTTATTCTCCAATAACTAGCAAAGAGGAGTTCAGCTATCAGTGGGATGTCAGGCAGTAGAAAAGACTCTGACGAGCTGCTGCTGCTTCCACCTTAAATGGCATCACAGGTGGGCATGGACAATGGGCTGCTAATTTCAAAGTGTGATCTTAAGAATCTGAGGGGTCTCCATAGGAACAATACATTCATTTTTTTTTCCTTTGCTGAAACTTTTCCCCACTGCTTTTTTGGCTTGAGCATCTGGACTGTTTCCCAAGACAGGAAGACCTACTCTAGAAAAGGCAGGTGGACACGCTGCCTTTCCGATAGCTCATGCTGGCAAGTGTTCCATGTGTGTGGCAGGACTTGTTTATTATATTAAGGCTTATATTTAGAGAATATGCTGGACAACTGCAACAGGACACCCAGAAACACGATTTAAAGAGTTGTGGAAGTCCAAGCATCTTTCTCTGTATTGCCTCCCTCTTTTCTGGGAGGTTGAGATCAAGTGTCTTAGCAACTGGTATCTCAGTTTTCCTACCAGTAAAATGGATATAGTACAACGTATTGGCTTCTGCCAGTGCCATCAGGGTATTTAACACTTCATTATGTTATACTAAGAATCTATTTCCTTATTCGTTCTTGTGGTTGGTTTATAAAATTATGAAAATAAATGTGTATTTTTGGTATCAGAAAAATAAAAGGTTATTAAAATCATTAATTATATGTTTTTGGTAACATCAGTTTTCATTATTGGGATACACCAAATGATAATAATTTTTGCTGACAGTTACTAAGCACTTACTATGGGAAAAGCAACATTTTAGGTGATTGACTCATAGAACCTTTAAAACTACCCTCTGCAGCAGGCACTCCTGTCGTTCCCGTTGACAGTTGGCAAGTGGGACAGGAAATCAATCTCACTCAGGAGTATGTGCTCTTAACTGCAGTGTTCTGTTCCTCCCCACAACAGAAAAAGTAACACGTGGACTTTCTGCAAAGTTCCATTTAAGTCACCAATGAATGCAAATTTTTATTTTTTTGAATTTAAGTGTATTCAGAGTGAAGCCCTTTTTGGATGATATCTCATCAGAAATAATGAGGTTTAATGCAATATGTATTAAAATACACCCCATTTGAGGACATCCCAAGAGAAATTACTTGGTTGATTTTTACAATGGGCAAAAACACAATGAAATGATATATGAGACAAATTCAGGTAATCTCCAGATTAAAATTCTGAACAGTCAAATTGCATTTTTTGTGAAAGGTTGAATCTCCTGATAAGCTCCAAATTATATTCCCACCTTATTTGAGAATATATGTTGGCAGGTTTAACAAGATCTTGGCACATTCTAATTTGAGATTTATTACAAGATGTGTGCATGTTTAATAGGGCCTTAATTATTCATATCCACATCTTCCTGACAGTAACTTCCTTCAGCTGTAGATAAATTCCGGGTACGTTGGGGAATATTGGCTTCTGCTGTTAAGAAGAGCCAGAGAAAGAAAAATCAAATGCATATGCAAGAAATTACCCAGGGCAACAGCTCCACTCAGGCTGGAGCTTTTCTCTTGATGGGATTGCCAAGAAGGCTCTTTCGTAGCCCTGGACTAGGAGGCGGCCTGCTGGCATAGAAGGAGCTCAGGTTCTGGAGTCAGGCTCACCTGAGGTATATTCCAGTTGTATCCTAGGGTTTGAGTGTCCTTGGCCTGATCTTTTAAAATCTCCATGCTCCAGGTATTTTGCATGCAAGAGCGGGTACCAAATACCTCTCCCAGGGGATTGATGTGTGGATGAATTGAGACATCTGTAAGGTGAGGCGTGTAGTGCGTAGTACAAGAAGTGCTGAATGGAAGCAGAGTTCCTTTCTTTTCCTCAACTCCCATCATTAGCTCTTTGAGTCCATTGATCCAAAGTTCTTGAAGAAAACACAATGGTAATCATTTTTTATGAAAAAGAAAGAAAATATGGGTAAATAAGGTCCTGGTGAAGATGTAGGGAGATAGGCTGGCTAGGGAGATGTTGCTGGTGAGTATGAATTGGTGCAACCCTTTTAGAGGTTAACCTGTTGACGTCTATCAAAATTAAAAGACTCCAAGGCCTTTGCACTTGCTGTTTCCTTTGCCTGGAATGCTTTACTCCTGCATTGTGACTTATTCTCTTTCTTTATTTCAGCCCTTGGGTCAGATGTGACTTACTCAGAGAGGTCACAGCTGACTGTCCTGTGTAAAACTAGCACTGTCCCTCACTTTGGATTACTTAACCTGCTTTGTTTACTCCATAGCTCTTAACATTATTGTGTACCCATGTGAGCTTGTGTGCCCATCTCCCCCACAAATGCGAACTCTGTGAGGGCGGGGCCTTTGATTTGTTCCTTGCTGTATACCCAGCACTGAGAGCAGTGTTTTGTCTGGCACAGATTGGGTGCCTCATAAATAATCATTGAATAGTGTAAGTACAAGTTGCTGCCTTTAAGTTTTGTTTTGGCAAGTAACTCCAGAGAGCAGAGTTGTTAGCTATTATGAACCATGTATACAGAGTTTTCCTGAGCAAAGTTATTGGTGCTCTATGATAAGTGTCTGTATACAAGATCTGCCTCCCTTGATGAGGTGAGAGTGGAGGTCTTTGTCCTGGCCTCAAAGCACAAAGGACAAGGAACCCAGTGGTCAGAAATCATGTCGTTTCCTGATGACAGGAAGATGAAATTTTCTTGACTTGAAAAGGGAAAGGGGTGTCATGCAAGGGAGAGCTGGTATGTTTTATATATCAAGGGAAATGTATTAAAAGAGAATATAATAGCTGATTGGTAAATTGTTTTTTCAGTCAAAAAATTTTGTTTTCATTATTTTGAACTACACAATTAAATCATTAACTTTTTTCTTTTAAAAGATTCTAATATTACTCATATGATTAAATTATCTTGACAACCTCTTATCCCTGTTACCCCCTCTGACAACCTTCTCCCTGGAATGACAGAGCTGTTTCCCATATGTACTTCCAGACATACTTTTGTGTGTTTGCATATATATATATATATATATATCAAATACGAGATCTTCAGTTGGATAGGCAAACATTTAGCTTCCTTGGTGAGTGTAAACCCCTTGTGTTTTTCTGAGATTGAACCATCAAGCTTGTCTATCAAGTATAGTTAGTGTTTTTGGTGCTTTGCTCTCTGTCCAGTTGAAAGCTAAATTTTGGGATTGGGAAACTTGCTTATGAAGTGGGTCGAGATTCTTCTGAGATTTCCAGCTTACACAGGAAGTATAGATTTCTTTTTCTGATTGTGGTAAAAAACAAATAACATAAAAGCTACCTTCTTAACAAAATTTAATTGTAGTGTACAGTGTTGTTAATTACATGCACATTGTTGTACCCCTGATCTCTATAACTTTCTCATCTTGCATGACTGAAACACTGTACCCATTGAAAAGCAGCTTCCATTTTTTTCCTGTTCCACTCTGCAGTCCCTGGTACCACCATTCTACTTTTTGTTTCTAAGGTGTGACGACTTTAGAGATCTCATTTAAGTGGAATGATATCATATCTGTCCTTTCCTCTGGGTTTATCCATGTTGTAGCATAGGACAAGGTTCTCTTCTTTTATAAGGCTGAATACTATTCTATTGTATATATACAGCATATTTACTCATCTACTTATACTTGGGTTGTTTCTACCTCTTGGCTATTGTGAATCTTCCTGCATTGGATGTGGGAGTGCAAGTATTTCTTTGAGATCCTGGTTTCAATTCTTTTGGATAATACTTGGAAGTTGGATTGCTGGATCATGTGTAATTCTGTTTTTAATTCTTTGAGGAACATTCAGAAAATAGTTGGATACTATTTTCCATAGTGGCTGTACTAATTTACATTGTCATCAATGGTGTGCAAAGGTTTTCTTTCCTCCACAACCTTGTCAATGCTTAGCCATTCTTACAGGTGTGAGCTGATATCATACTGTGGTTTTTAATTTACATTTCTCTGATGATTAGTGTATATTTTGGGAAACATCTATTTAGGTTCTTTACCCATTTTTAATTTGAGTTATTTTCTTGCTCTTGAGTTATTTGAGTTCCTTATATATTTCTGGTATTAATCCAGGATCAAATGTATGATTTGCAAATATTTTCTCTGTTGGGCTCATGTCATGTCAATATTTGCTTGCATATTTGGGTCCTCTAATGTTAGGAGCATGTATATTTGTAATTGGTATATCTTCCTGGTGAATTGACTCTTTATATCAACATATATACTTCTTTGTCTCTTATGACAGTTTTTGACTTAAATTCTATATAAATTCTATATATTATATAGCCACCCCTGCTCTCTTTTACCTACCACTTGTGTGGAATATTTTTTCCATCTTTTCACTTTCAGCCTATGTGTGTCTTTAAATTTAAAGTGTCTTATATATAGAAAATAGCTGGCTTTTTAAAAAAAAATCCACTCAGCCACTTTATGTCTTTCGATTAGGAAATTTAATTATTTTACATTTAAAATAATTAATGATAGGGAAAGATTTACTATTATTATTTTGCTATGGTTTGAATGTGTTCCCAAAAAGTATGCAGTGGAAACTTAATCCCCAATGCAAAGATGTTGGGAGGTGGGGCCTAAAGAGAGGTGATTGGCCATGAGAGTAGAATGAGTAAATTATTGTTATTGCAGGTGTGGATTGTTATAAAAGGAGGCATTCCACCCCCTTTTACTGTTTCTTTCACTCTCTTTGCCCTTTCACCATGTGATTCCTTTTGCTATGTTATGACCCTGCAGGAAGACCCTTACCAATTGCTGGCCCTTTGATCTTGGACACCTCAGCCTTCAGAGCTGTAAACAGCAACAAAAAAGTTTTCTTTTATTGTAAATTGCCCAGTCTCAGGGTTTTTTTTTTTTTTTTTTTTTGTGATTAGCAACAAAACAGGCTAAGATCCCACATTAATTATTTTCTATCTGTCTTGTAGCTTTTTGTTCCTCTTTTGCTGTCTTCCTTTGTGTTTTCTTTTTTTTTTTTTGAGTTGGAGTCTCACTCCATCGCCCAGACTGGAGTGCAGTGGCCGCTCCTGGCCACCGCAGCCTCGACCTGCTGGGCTCCGGTGATCCTTCCGCCTCAGCCTTCCAAGTAGCTGGAACCACAGGTGTGCGCCACCACGCCCGGCTAGTTTTTTGACTTAT
>CAUYQG010138761.1:0-12067 GCA_963574415.1 Tarsius wallacei | reverse complement strand
AAAAAAACAAAAAACAAGGAAGTCACAAAGGTCTTGTTTCTAGACATCCTCAGGCACTGCTATCTTGTGATTCCAGGTGGGGGGTGATTCCAGGTGGTGGGCGGGAGGCTGGTTATGGAAGACTGATAACATGGAAGACTGATAACAATACATTGTTGCCAACAATACATCATTGCTGGAAACATAGATGCCTAGAAGAACAATTAGGGCTGGACATACTTAAGGGGCTAGACATAATTACCAAGTCCTAACTCTGGGAGATCGGTTTTACTTCTTGCTAATAATTAAGAGGTAAAAGAATAGGCTGGTCAACAGAAAGGCTCAGCAATACATGACAAGACTAGGGCTGAGACAAAATGGCTGCTGTACTGCTAGGATTATTTTACCAAATTCTTCTATATCCTAAGATTCTTGGGGTTCCTACCTTTCACTGTTGAAAGGACTTTGTTTTTATGCTGAGTAGTGAAGTGAGTAGCCATTTGAGGGTTTAAAACAGAAGAATGTCACAATCTGACTTAGATTACTCTGGCTATAGTTAAAAGACTACTGGTACAATATAGGTAAGAGACAATGGTTGTTTGAACCCATGATGGCACAGATGGTAGGTAATAAGTGGTCAGATTTGGGGATGTATTTTGAAGGTAGAATTGATGGGATTTTTTGATGGATGCAGAGTTTGAGAAAAAGATAAGATAAGTTAAGCATGATACACTACTTTGGGCTGAATGGCTAGAAAATTGGAATTAATGTGAACTGAGACTGGGAAATTGCAAGCGATAGCAAATTAGTTATTCAGTGAGAGATGTGCAAGTTTGGGACAAAGATATATAATTAGAAATTAACAGCATATGTGATATTAATTTTTAGATTTATGAGCCCACCCAGTGAGTGACTATTGATAGATAAAGAGAAGATGTCTAAGGAATGAGTCCTAGGGTAATCTGACTTTTAGAGGTTGGGAAGTTAATGAGGAAATAGCAAATAGGAGAGACTAAAATGGAGTAGCTACTTAGGAAGAAGAACCAGTACAGATATCTTGGAAACCAGTTGAAAAACATTTTTCAAAAAGGAAGGTGTGATTGATCAATAGGTATTTGTTGAGCTCTTTTTAGGAAAAAGTAACCTGAAAAACTAAAACTTTAAGTAGAAGTACAATGTATTATACAGATTTAAGTGACATTATTTGATATAGGAGCTTAAATTCCACAGACAGCTTAGAACAGTGATAGCCTGACATGGGACAATGTCAGGGGCTAACTCCTCCCAGAAGGCACCTCTTTCAGCGGTACTAGCCCTTGGTGTGAGGCTGAGAAAGATTGTAAGTTGAGTATCCCCATAGTCTAAGGTGTACCTGGTCTTGGTACATGGCTTGAGGTAGGACCTCTTGATGCCTGTGGTCTCAGAACATATAACATGGATCAATGTCTTACAGTTTTGGGCGTGAAAACTTGTTAAATGTCTTAGTTTGTTTTTTTTTTTCCTGGACTTGATCACATGTTTGCTCATTGTATTAGTGCTTCATTCCATTCTTCTTTTGTATCTATCCCATGCAGAGTAGCAATTTAGTAATATAAGATGTTTTTAGCTTGTTGTTTGCTGGGTATTTTTGTATTCCTTTAAACATTCCTAGTATTCTGGGATGCAGTTATTTGGAATAGTTTGATGCTTCTGAGGATTGCTTTTAGGCTTTGTTTGGTGGAATCAGAGCAGCATTTGGGGCTAATTTTTTATTACTACTGAGGTAATACTTTCTGAATACTTGATGTCCATGTATTGTGAGGCTTTTTTTTCACTCAGGCTAGTGGGAACAGGAACTATTTCTGGCCCTATATGAACTCTGAGTAGTGTACCTGCTTAGGTGGTTTCCTTCCCTACATGTGCTGTGCTGATTGGTACTCAGGTTAAAAACTTGAGATGAACTTCCTACAGATCTCCAGAGTTCCCTCTGTAAAGCTCTCTCCTCTCTGGTACCCTGCCTTGCAAATTCTAGTGACCTTAGCATCCCTGTATTCACAGTCTGCCTCCTAAACTCAGGGAGATTGCTGGACTCTTTTTGGATATCCCCTTCCTAGATATGTTTTCCTAAATATGTTGCTTCCTAGATATGTTTTCAGGTAGTAGGCTGAGGCAATCTTAGGGCTTACTTTATATGTTTCCCTTTGGCTCATTGTCTGTAAACTGTTGTTTCACATATTTCATCTAGTTTTTTTTGGCTTTTAAGGCACAAGGGTAAGTCTGATTCCTGTTTCTCCATGATGGTGGGAAGCAGAAATCCAATCTTCCTACTATTTTGAGCTTATGCTTCTATCATTACATGTGATTATTGCCTTATGAGATTATTGGTTGACTGATCCACATGTCACATAACCCAGTAGAAGTAGGAGAAATTCTTTTTAACTGTTTTATCTTGCTTAGTCAAGAAGAATTAAGGAATGAAATAACAAAAGAATAAGACTAGGTAATATTTGCTGAGTATATAATGTATATTAAGCATTTTTCTAAATGGTTTGTATGTGTTAAATTTAATCCTCAAAATACTCTGATAAGGTGGTTAACACATGTTCATTTTTTTGGATGAGGTGGATAATCCAATTTAATCTATCTTAGAGCTGAAGACACTATGTTACATAGAGGTTAAGGAAGTTTTTAATCAGCAGTAGAAGATGGCATTCAGACCCATAGCAGCTTACTCCAATGTCTGCTGTAATATTTCTCATGAAACATATTACAATGGAGAATTTATTTGATGAGTTAACAAACTCTGAGCAATTAATAGCTCCCAGGCACTCTTCTAAGCACTTTAAAATTTGTAGGTCATTCGATCCTCATACCAATTCTATGAGATAAATATTATCTAGCTTATTTTACACATGAGGGAACAGGTACAAAGAGATTAAATAAACTGCTCAAAACAACACAGCTGTAAGTGGCAAGACTGGGATTAAAACTCAGGCAGTCTGGCTTTAGAGATCATACTCTTAATAACCACACTATTCTGCTTCTCCATCTTAGATACATACTTCCTTTATATAACATAGTGTGTTCCAAATCTAGTTTTTGCAGCCCCAGGTCTTCTCTTTTCCCAAGGTAACATATTTAGATCATTCTTTAATAAATCCCACTATCTCAGGGAGTGGGAATAGGTATTCTCACAGTCCATTGTCACTCCCAGGCCATTACTATTATTACCTTCTTGTAAAAACCTCTGTTTTTCTTTCAGACCTATGTCATTCCATTTTGTTATATTTTACCCCAACTTACTGCTGTCATCCACTAACTTAGTTTTGTTCTCTATACTCACATTCAGAGCGTAGGACAGAATCAGTGCTTAGCAAAGACAGTCATGAACCTACATTCTACAAATTTTTTTTTTTTTTGCATTGGAGTCTCACTCTGTCACCCAGACTGAGTGGGCTCCGCTGGGCTCCGGCGATCCTTCTGCCTCAGCCTTCCAAGTAGCTGAAACTACAGGTGCACGCTACCACGCCCAGCTAAATTTTTGATTTATTGTAGAGATGAGGTCTCGCCAAGTTGCCCAGGAGGGTCTCGAACCCCGCGGGCTCAGGCAATCCACTCACCTCAGCCTCCCAAAGTGTGGGATTACAGGCTGAGCCACCGAGCCTGGCTCAAAATTCTTACCATAAGCATGTGCCTATTGAACTTTATTGTTATTAAGTAAATGAGCAAGTAAAGTGGAAAGAACAGAAAAATGGTTTTAGTAAACAACTTGAACAACTGAAGAACTGAAAAGTGAGAGCTGCTGACAGTGAATTTGACCTTTATTTGAAAATAGAAACAGGTTGGTTGCCATATTGGGATGTCTTTTTATCCCTTTTGGAGGACTATAACTGTTGTGATGGGCTGAATTGTGTTCCACCAAATCATACAGGTTGTAGTCCTAACCCCCAGTACCTCAGAGTGTGACTGTACTTGAAGATAGGATATTTAAATAGGCAATTAAGGTTAAATGTGGTCATTGGGATAGACCCTAATCCAATATGACTTGTGTCTTTACAAGAAGATGGGATTAGGACACAGACACACACAGGAGAAGGGTGTAGACAGAAGGAGAAGATGGGCCATCTACAAGCCAAGGAGAGAGGCCTTAGAATAAATCAATCCTGCCAGTACCAAGAACTTGTACTTCTCATCTCCCGAACTGTGAGGAAATACATTTCTGATGTTTAAACCACCCAATGTGTTATGGTAGCCCTAGCAAACTAATAAAGCTATTGAGGCATTTGGCTGTATTGCCCCAAAGGACTAGAAAACAGTGTCTGTTTGCATCATAGTGTAGTGAAAACTGGCCCTGCTCAAATTGTTATCCCTCTGTTGACCAACCCTCTTAGGGATACTCTTAGGACATTTAAAATTATTGTCCATAATAATGTGAAGGACAGCCAGGCTCGGTGGCTCAGCCTGTAATCCCGCACCTTGGGAGGCTGAGGTGAGTGGATTGCCTGAGCCCATGGGTTCGTGTCCCGCCTGGGCAACTTGGTGAGACCTCATCTCTACAATAAATCAAAAAATCAGCCAGGCGTGGTAGCGCGCGCCTGTAGTTCCAGCTACTTGGAAGGCTGAGGCAGAAGGATCGCCGGAGCCCAGCAGGTCGAGGCTGAGGTGGCCGGGAGCGGCCACTGCACTCCAGTCTGGGCGACAGAATGAGACTCCAACTAAAAAAATTAAAAATGAAAAATAATTCAGGGGAAAGGTGAAGGCAGCTGGAACTGGGTCAGTGGCAGAACAGTTGAAGAAAAGTAGACAAATTAAGGATTTTGTTTAGAGATATGGTCTGTGAGACTTTGAAAAGAATCAGATATGTCTTTGAGTGAAAAAAATCTACTAACAGTTGGATGGGTGATATTGCAAATGTCTTCTTTCCTTATGAAAGCCTGTTGTGTTTCAGTCTTTGATGTCTGAGCATCTTGAGGGCAGAAACTGTCGCATCTTTTTTTCTCTTAAGCACCTAGTAAAGTGTTTGGGACATAGTAGGCACTCTCTTCACTCATTTATCAGCATCTGCCAGGCACCTGCTGTGTCCCATGCTAGGTGCCAGATGGTGTCTGCACAAAGCCAGGGATTCTCACGCTCTGAGGGATTAATTTTAGAAGTTGCCCGAGTTATCAGGGAAGTAGGCTGAAATTAATCTTTATGAAACAGGAAAGAATGTGATTCTATGAAAAAAACCCAGCCCTTCCTAGGAGGCTAGGCATGGCTGTTGGGCCTCAGGGCAACTCCTCAGGAGCAGTTCTCATAAAATAAGAACTTGGGCCCATACAGAGAGTTCTCTCAATAGGAGTCCCAGGCTTTTTTTGGTTAGCTGTCTTACACTGAGCATTCGCCGGTAACTCTGCCCCCTCCTCTCTACATCTGTAGTCTGAATCGTCCTTTAAGATCTGTATCAAATTCCATCCTCTCTGTAAATACCTGCAGTGATTGACCCAGTCTGAAGAGACCTCACCCTTCTCTGGACTTTTTTGGCAATTACTATGTATGTAATTCAGTTGTAATTGATAATTGCCTGCCTTATGTCATCTCTCCTATTGTTCCTGGAATGTTATTTATCGCTCTTATTGTTATATAACTTTTTACTTGTTTGTCTTGTTTCATAACTCATTTGTAATCTTGAGCACAGGAAACCCATCTGAAGCCTGTCCCCTACAATGCCTTGTCCGTGGTGGAGCTATACTGTGCCATGACCTCAGGGACCTCTGGTCCTAGAAGCTGCGCAGGGGCTTGTTTGGTTTTGTACAGTGATCACATTCAGGTTCTTAGCTCCTGCTAATCCCCTTGTGTCCCTTTTGCCCCGCTCTTCCTTCTAGGCACCTCACTGTGAGCATGCTTTCTGCAACGCCTGCATCACCCAGTGGTTCTCTCAGCAACAGACATGTCCGGTGGACCGTAGCGTTGTGACGGTCGCTCACCTGCGCCCTGTACCGCGGATCATGCGGAACATGTTGTCAAAGCTGCAGATTGCCTGCGACAACGCTGTGTTTGGCTGCAGTGCTGTTGTCCGACTTGACAACCTCATGTCTCACCTCAGCGACTGTGAGCACAATCCGAAGCGGCCTGTGACCTGTGAACAGGGCTGTGGGTGAGACTCCTTCCCTTCCTCTGTCCCACACAGAGAAGAGCTTCCCATTTAAGCCCGCCTCTGGATGCCCTGCTTACTAGCTGAGGAGGCTTCTGTGTATGCAGGCAAGGAGTGTTCTTAGTGCTCCTGCCCTGGGATCTCACTTTCCTGCTTCTTTTCCAACTGTGACCTTTTTTGCTCTTACTTTAATAAAGGAGTGGGGACAAGCTGGGTGCGGTGGCTCGCACCTGTCATCCCAGCACTTTGGGAGGCTGAGGTAGGAGGATTGCTTGAGACCAGCCTGGGCAACATAGCAAGACCTCATCTCTACAAAAAAATACAAGACGATTAGCCGGTGTGGTGGTGCATGCCTATAGTTCCAGCTACTTGGGAGACTAAGGTGGAAGAATTGCCTAAGCCCAGGAGGTCTAGGCTGCAGTGAGCTGTGATTGTGCCACTGCAGTCCAGCTTGGGCATCAGAGTGAGACCCCTGAGTCAGGAAAAAAAAGGGGGGGACAGCAATTCAGCAACCTGCGACAATATTAAAGATTGACTCACTGGATTTTCCCCTTTCAGGCCAGGGCTGCTTTCTCTATGTCAGGCTGAGTGCTGTCAATCCAGCCTTCTCGTGTTTCCTCTTGCCCTGATTTTTTTTTGTTGGGGTGTGAAATACTTGATTAAATGTTGATGACTGCGGCTGTGAATCTAGGGCTTCTCAGAAGAAGTAAAGTGCACAGGCAGACTCTGTAGGAAGGAGAGCCACGCAGTAGGTGAACACCGTGTCTTGGAGGGGGAATGACGTTCAAAGAAAGTACACAGCAAAGGGGCAGGGAGGGCTTGGGAGAAGAAAGGGGAAGGAGCACGCAGAAGGAAGACCAGCAATGAATGCTAGAAATCTAGGGAAGGAGAACATCTACTCAGCAATTTTCTGCCACAGTATAGGCCGTTTGCCCACACGTCCCATTGACTGCTCCTGTTCTGTGATTTCCCCACCCTCGCCTGCAGCCTGGAGATGCCCAAAGATGAGCTGCCAAACCACAATTGCATTAAGCACCTGCGCTCAGTGGTGCAGCAGCAGCAGACGCGCATCGCAGAGCTGGAGAAGACATCCGCTGAACACAAACACCAGCTGGCGGAGCAGGTAGGCCCAGAGACCTGGGGAAATAGTCCTACATGTGCAAATAACTGCGCGCCTGTGGGCAATAAGCTCCCCCTGTGAACACACAGGTCTGTGCCTCTGGTTAGCAAGGGATCCTGCTGGAGCTCTCCTTGGCTTCCTTTCATTCCATTCATGTTACTCATTTACCTAACATTTGTCAAATATCTTCTCTGGGAAGGCACTTTGCTAAGCACTGGGAAGACAGCTGAGAACGAGACAAGTCCTGCCCTGCCTTCCTGAAGCTTGCGGTCTGCTTGTGACTCACACCTCTCAGTTGCCCTCATGCTCAGATCCACTTTTGTCTTTTGCCTGCTGTCTGCCTTAACCATCATCCGTGTTTCTCTGTCCCCAACAGAAGCGAGACATCCAGCTGCTAAAGGCGTACATGCGTGCAATCCGCAGCGTCAACCCCAACCTTCAGAACCTGGAGGAGACAATTGAATACAACGAGATTCTAGAGTGAGTGTCCTTCGGGTCGTGGAGTCACTTGCTCCACGTCCTGGCAGCAGGGCCGGAAAGGATGAGCAGCAGAGTGGCAGAAGGAGGGCAGTAGGAGAGCTGGGCTGGGGCCACCGCTGCTCAGACGTTGGGATGAGGGACAGGGGCAGAGGAGAAGAGGATAACCCTCAGCTCCATACAGGATCGTATGCACACGGGTGGATGGACAGGAAGGCCTGCCCAAGGAGGCAGTTTATCCAGAATTAGGTGAGTACCCACCATGTACAGAGCCCTGTATTAAAGGCGGTGGAGGGCTAGGAGGGCCAAAAAGAAACAGAGACATCGTCCCTGGCTTCAGGTAGCTTACAGCCCAGGGACGAGGAGGCAGAGTGCAAGTCAGGAAAGTGATCTCTAAAATGAAGCAAAAACAAGCCAAGTCTAACGTCCCTTTCCATTCTGGACTCCCCAGGCCCAGAGACCTGGGGGAACAGTCCCACACATGCAAATAACTACGTGCCTCTGGGCAATAAACTCCCACTGTGAACACGCGGGTCTGTGCCTCTGCTTGTGAACTGTGGCTTAGCAAGGAATCTGTTCCGGAGTCCTATGCAGCTCGTAGACTGTGAGTGTGAATCAGTATATATAGGCAAATAGGCTGAGTGGAACAGAGTAGAGAAATAATTGCTTCATCCAGTAAACATTTGTTGAGCTCTTACTATGTGCCAGGTACTATGTATGCTAAGTATCAGAATTTCAAAGAAAAATAACAGGAACAGAGTGCAAACCTGTGGAATTTAATCTGGTGAGTAACATGGTGACTCAGTGGGGACCAACTAAGGAAAGATTTGGGGTCTCTGAGCCAGTGATGAAAGGAAAGAAGGAAGCATAGTTTTTATTTTTTTATTTTTTTTGAGTTGGAGTCTCACTCTGTCACCCAGACTGGAGTGCAGTGGCCGCTCCCAGCCACCGCAGCCTCGACCTGCTGGGCTCCGGCGATCCTTCCGCCTCAGCCTTCCAGTAGCTGGAACTACAGGCGTGCGCTACCACGCCCGGCTGATTTTTGATTTATTGTAGATATGAGGTCTCACCAAGTTGCCCAGGCAGGTCTCGAAACCGTGGGCTCAGGCAATCCACTCACCTCAGCCTCCCAAGGCGCGGGATTACAGGCTGAGCCACCGAGCCCGGCTAGAAGGAAGCATAGTTAAGCTGAGTGCAGAGTGGGCAGTCTTTGCTGTTAGGAGAAAAAGCCAATGCAGAGAAAGGGGATGAGCTGGAATGACCACCCGACTCCTCCACACAGGTGGGTGAACTCCCTTCAGCCGGCAAGAGTGACCCGCTGGGGAGGGATGATCTCGACTCCAGATGCTGTGCTCCAGGCTGTAATCAAGCGCTCCCTGGTGGAGAGTGGCTGTCCTGCCTCTATTGTCAACGAGCTGATTGAAAATGCCCACGAGCGGAGCTGGCCCCAGGGTCTGGCCACACTGGAGACAAGACAGATGAACCGGCGCTACTATGAGAACTACGTGGCCAAGCGCATCCCCGGCAAGCAGGCTGTTGTCGTGATGGCCTGTGAGAACCAGCACATGGGTGATGACATGGTGCAGGAGCCGGGCCTCGTCATGATATTTGCGCATGGCGTGGAGGAGATATAGAACTGGACGGGCTCTCAGGAAGAGATGGAATCCGGAATCCTGCCACTCCGGCACTGGGCCCCAAGCCCTCCCCACTGTCCTTCTCACCGCGGCTCCCACTTGTGCCACACACCCCTGCCCTCTGACATTGAAGGGCCCTGGGGCACTGTGCTCAGGCTTTTGGGTGGGAAAGCCAGATTTCCTCCCTTTGCCATATTCTTCCCCTAAAACGTCTGTCAATTCTCAGTCTGGGCAGGAAAGCCCCCACCTCTATATTTTCCTGCCTAGGGTTCCTGGTTCCAGATATTTTCAGAAAGCACAAAAAGATGCATTTTGCCTGAAGGATCACAGTGGAGTGAGGAACTGTCCCTCTCCTCCAAAACCAGGGATCTGGGCAGGCAGGCCTGTTGCCTCCAAGCGGCATTTTGAGGGCAGCTCTGGGGGGTAGACATCCTGAAGAGATGCTAGGGATGGAACCAAAACCCTAGAAATAGTGAGGCCAGTAACTGGCCATCCCGGTGGCCCTTAGGGAAGACTGGACCTCTGTGCCAAGCAATATCCCTGTTCAGCCCACCTTTCAGGTGCAAGCTCCCACTGAGTCTGCGGGCCTGCAGGTTGGGCTACACATGTCCAGATGAGTTCTTCTTTCCTACACATTTTCATAATTAAGGAATGACGGGGTTGGGGCAGGGGATGGTCTCCTGGGATTGGAATATTTGGCAAGAAGCTGCTCCATGGCTTTTGCTGAAATAGGGCAGACACTGGTCTTATGGCATGGGCCACGGTGGTTCTGTAGACCCCTCTCTAGCCCTGTGATTGTAGCTAGTTATTTTGGTAGTTTCCTTCGGCCATTGTTGGTTTATATTTCACAAGCTCTACCCACTTCCCACTTTTTTTTTTTAGAATGGCCTGGTTATGGCTACCCCAGTTTCTAGCCCAGCCACACTGTTGGCGATTTAATTTATTTACTTTTTTTTTAAGAAAGGAAAAAAAAACAAAAACAAAACTTAAAACCTTTCTTTTGCTGTTCCTATTGTAGGGATTCTGGATAGGGTGGGACAGGGATGGGGTCTGTTTTCTGTTTTTCCTTTTCAGCACAACCTTTGGCTTTAATATAGGAAGAGCCAAAGGAGTCCTCAGCTGAACTTATGTCTGCCCCAACCCTTCGTAACCCCATCTGAAATGAGGCGCTTCCTCTGCTTCTGTAATGGACAAATGGTCCAGCATTGATGCCTGTGCCCTCTGGATAAATGTGCTCCTAATTCTTCCAGGGTCTCATCATGAAACTCTGGATTTAGTGTTATTAATTTTGAAGGCACTCTCCCCTCCTCCAAATTTCCTTGGAGCAATATAGCTGGGCTCTAAGCTTTACCAGGCAAACGGGGCAGAAATTGTATCTCTGTGTCTCTAAGTACAGACTGTGCTGGGCCTCACCCACACACCCCATGGACTTCAGGTTCAGGTTACCAGGGACATACCTTGATTATTCTAATATGCAGGTGGGAGCGGGTTGAAGAAAGGCTCCTCCCTACCATCAAATGGCTTCCTCTCTTCTTGGAGGTTTATTCCAGGCCAGCTTGCAGTAGGCCTGGGAAGTTGGGTCATGGCTCCACTGGGATTGGGGTGGAGGGTACAGCTTGAGGGGAGCAGGGAACTGTCGTATGTTCCAGCTCCAGGACATTGTGCTCAGGAATTTGAAACCGCTGCTATACCTAGTCTGGTTACTACATTTCTTCCACTCCCCTCTCCCCTGCCTGCCTTACCCAGGCCCACTCTCTTGTCCTCCCCCTCAGATGGAGCCAGGGAGCTCAGCGAAGGCTTCCCCACCCTTTGCACTAGTGTCTCTGCAGGTCGCTGGTTGTGTTGGACGTGCTGTTCCATGGTGTTGACTGCACTAATAAACCTTTTACTCAACTCTGCATTCTTAGTGCACCCTCACTCCCCTTCTTGAGAGGGCTCCCCCTCTGCTTTTGCCTTTCACTTGCCTTAACTCCCCTTCCTTCTTCCTTGGCTTTGTTACCCACCATATCCTAGAGCTAACCTGATCAGGAGGCTGTGTGTGTGCCTCATGTCTGCTGGGCCCTCTGTGCCTTCCTGCCTCCTGGTCTGTGGCAGCCGGAGTGCTCTCTCCAGTGATCTGAGTTGTGTTCTTCCCGGGGTCTCCCCTGAGTGTTCCTGCCTCTCTGGGATACTTTCTACAGAGCATGTACTCTTTTCCCTGGTCCCCCAGGCATCTTTGCTTTGGAATCTGGAGTTCTACAGGCAGGAAGTGTCCGCCCCTCATTGTCTCCTAATCAAGAAAGGAAACACGAGGAAGGAAACCTGAACGAACCATACTTGCTGTAGTAGTCGGACTCTGATCAACCCTCGTCCTAAGCATTTGCTGCCACCTTTTCTCTGTCATAAGAAAAAGGGCTAGGTGCAGTGGCTCATGCCTATAATTCCAGTACTTTGGGAGGCCGAGGTGAGAGGATTGCCTGAGCCTACAGGTTCGAGACCAGCCTGGGCACCTTGGTGGGATCTCGTCTCTACAATAAGTAAAAAAATTAGCCGGGCGTGGTGGCGCATGCCTGTGGTTTCCAGCTACTTGGAAGGCTGAGGCAGAAGGATCGCCTGAGCCCAACAGGTTGAGGCTGCCGTGGCCTTGAGCGTGCCACTGTACTCCAGTCTGGGCGACAGAGATACTCTTACTAAAAAAAAAAAAAAAAAAAAAAAGATTTAGTAATGTGTAAAGTGTTGGGAAAAAAAAAACCAAACAAACAATTT